>PGWS01023301.1:0-17288 GCA_002896235.1 Cicer reticulatum | reverse complement strand
ATATATATTTGATTCAAATACCTTATCTTTTTGTCCTTATCTTTTTGTCCTAGCTTCAAATACCTTATCCTATACGTTGATTGAGTCTAACTCTAATACATCTATCAATGGAATTAGGCCAGCTGAAGGTTATTTGGCTCCTACCTATCTTCTATTTGCTGATGATGCTCTTGTTTTTGCCTATGCTTCTCATCAGGATAATTATATGTTGAATTACATTCTCAACTCTTACCGTGTTGAGTCTGAATAGAGGTTGAACCTATCTAAATTTAAACTTATTTTTGGCAAGTGGGTACCCGCCCTTATGAGACAATAAATATCACATATCCAAGGGATGCCTATCTGGAATGATATTGATAAATATCTTGGTATTCCTAGTATATGGGGTAGATCCAAATCAAGAGTTATTGCATGGATTCAGGAGAAAGTTTGTGTAAAAATTGAGGGGTGGAAAGAAATTCTCCTTAATATAGAGAGCATCTTAGCTTTGCAAACCCCTGTAAGTTGGTATAACCATACACATAGTGTATATTGGCCTCATACTAATTATGGGGCTGACATAGTAAAAATGGGGTATCATATCCTTACGAAGCTTAATTATGACAAATTTATGTATGCTATGAAATGGTAACTTCTGAGTGATGCAGACGAGAGCTTCAACTATGAAATGCTTCAAAAATGGCATATGCCATGCCATTATTCTGATATACATAAATAACGTGCATCGTGTTGACAACAATGTTTCCTTCATCGTCAATGTCCCAAAACCCCCACCGTCCTTATCATGGTATAGTATATGCAGAGTGCCTGCCTTAGGACTTTCGGGGTGTAAAAAAGAACCATATATATATATATATATAATATATATATATATATTATATATATATATTTATTATATATATATATATAATATATAATATCACAAAATCGTATTCACAAAGAACATTATCCTCAAATATATTATCTTAGAACTTAGCCTATATGTAAGCATCAATCTTTAAATGCTCTTAAGAATATCCTCCCAAATTTCTTATATTTACCAAAGCTACACCACTTGACTGTTGAACGAGAAATACAAGTATTGGACTTTAGTCCTCTTAATCCTAATTTTGACATAATTAACAAACATACAATGTTCATACATCATATGATAAATCTAACATTTTAACTGAGCAAGATTTCAGGAACAACAACTCAACCCTACACACTTGAGACAAATTGCTTGGAACTCAAGAAATCAACAAAAGTTGAAAATCTACTAAGCAAATCGATTGGGAAATCGATTTCGTAAAAGGGTTGTAAGGAAACATACTGTTTGTGGTTACACAATTGATTGGGCAATCGACTGGCACAATCAGAAATAAAAATTGTGCAAGTCAGTGGCAACCTGATTTACAGCCTAATCGATTGTGCACATCACAAAGTAAAAACTGATTGAAACAAATCGATTGGGAAAGTCACAGGGACAATCCATTTTCTAGGCTAATCGATTGGCAAATCAATTGCTTAGATAATATTTGAAAAGTTACATGACATGTGACAAACACAATCGATTGGACAATCTATTGTGAGAATTTCAATCATGTTAAGTTTGGTATCAATCGATTGGGAAATCGATTGAACTAAACAACTGGTAAGAACTTTTCAGAAAAATACTACCAAATCGATTGGCACTCCGATTAACATGAAATTAGCTAAGTTCCTGTTTTAAACACAATCCATTGGCAAATCGATTGACACAAATATTTGAAATCACAGGGAACTCTCAGTTTGTGGCCAAATCGATTCTGTGTATTTGTAAATCGATTATGTGACTTAGTAAATCGATTAAGTAATCGATTGGTGTGACTTTATTATTGGAACAAAACACCTGACATCGATTATGCAATCGATTCATATAAGTCTGCACATAATTTACTGAAAAGTGTTTTTAAAAGAATCGATTGGGAAATCGATTGGTTTGTATAGTTTCAAGATTCAAGAAAAACAAGACTCGCGATAAATCGATTGGCAAATCGATTAGGCCTGTTTTATAACTTTAATGAATCGATTGTAAAATCGATTTATTAGTTGTTTTTCAGAACTATATAAATTGTTTTTCAAATCATTCTCTCACAATAACACATGAAAACATTTTGAATATACTTCAGAAACTGAAAGAACTCTTAAGAACATCTTGTTAACATTCTGATATTGTCTTTTTTCAGATCAAGACAGCAAAAAAGATTATCCCATAATCATTGAGAGAGCTAGAAAAGTATTTCTTGGAGAGAAAAGACAATGTTCTCATAAACACTCATTGAACAAGCCAGATTCTTGTGAGATACATTGATCAAGAATTGAAGACAAACTTTACTTCTTTTATTTTTGTTTTGTAACAAATACTCTGTAAAGAAACGATAATGAAAAATCAGTTAGAAATTGATGGTGATCTTTTGGGTGAGAGGCCTCATCAAGAAGGAGCTGAACTTGATCTTGTGTGAGTCTGCCGAGTGACTTCAGGATCAAAGGGTTAGCAATAGGAAAGAGATTGAGTTAGATAGATAGGTTTCGAGGAAACTGGACTATCTGTAATACCAAATCTCAATTATTTTCTATTGGAGAAAAAGCTGAAATCCAGTTGGATTGTCAGGACTGGATGTAGGTTGTCTGATTGACAACTGCACCAGGATAAACCTTTTGGTGCATTCTATTGCCTTATCCTTTTACTTTAATTGTTAATCTTGTATGCCGCAGTATAATTCCGCTGTGTATGAATATGAATAAATCTTGCATCCTATGATTGTGTGTTCGATCTTAATTGTATGCTAGACGTATTCGATTTTCTATATTTGCTTTAATTTGTTAAGACTGATATATTCTGATTATTACGAGGTCATAATAATCAACAACAAGAAAAGAGGTTTGAATTGTTTTTCTTTTTAAAATCTATTTAGTATGGCTAAGCTATAGTAAAGAAGGCGAAATAGATAAGCAAGAACAAAAAAAAAAAATTAGACGATTTATCTTGGTTCACATCCAACATGGTAGTTATGACCAGTCCCTTTGATCTAAAGGATTTAATCCACTAATTCACAATAAAATAGCACTTTATCTGAGTATTTAGGTCAGAGGCATTTAAGAAAAAGAAGAGAAAAATAGAACTTAGACGTCAATTTGTTTTTGTTTGTTTATGAAAACCCAATTGGTTCCAATTAACTTCTTTTCTATGGATCTGATTATCAAATGATCATCTTGCATTTACTACGATCAAAGAATCTAGATGAGGAAGGATTTTATTTTCTTTGAGGCTTGGATTCCTGATGAACACGATTTGAGTGCTTAAGGACATCTTTTGATTTGAGTGCTAAAGGACATCTTATATGATTTATGGAGTTAGTAGAAATGGTAAAAGAGGTATATGATTTGAAGAAACTGTAACTGAACCTAATCATATTCCCTCTGATATCTTGTTTATTGTTTTCTCTAAGAAAGGTCACTCCAAATTATCTTGTCCCATGTTAAATATAAGGAAAGACAAGGAAACTTTCAAGACTAATAAATCAGGACTCAACCAAATTATGGTACCAAAGAACCAAATTATCTTTCTTGTAGATATCCTTCGGATCAAGTTAAATCACCAATCATGGTACCTAGATAGTGGATGCTCGCGACATATGATGGGAAGAAAAGCTTATGTTCCAAAAACTAACTTGAGCAAATGAGGCCCAATGACTTTTTGTAGGAAAGAAAAAGCCCCAGATAAATCAAGGTACAGTTGGTAATGGTACTTCCCCTTCTATTAACAATGTCTTTATTTGTTAAAGGTCTTAAGCATAATATATATTAAGGATTAGTTAGTTAAGTGATAATAATTATGATATTATATTCAATCAAAAAACATGCAAAGCAATTAGTCAAAAAGATGGGTATGTAGTCTTTATAGGTCAGAGGCAAAATAACATTTATTAGATAAATCTCTTGTTAAATATTGCCTTTGCAATAATTAATTGGTTTTATGACGTGCATCTATCCCTAGACTATAAATCATGAATTTCTCATCTCAAGCATTCATAAAGTCCAATCCCGTTTCAAAATACGAATCATAGAACATTTTAATGTTGATCAAGAAATAAAAAGCATTAAGCACATAGATGAGAAAAATAATTCAATAAACTCATTCATATAAATAGAAAATCAAATTAGAAAAAATGGGTTTCATCTTGTTACACTCATTCCAAACAAATAGGGTTTAGTTACTCATGATAGAAATAAAAAAAGATAGATATTAGAGAAGAACTACAAGAAAGATTCATGAATGATTCTTGATAAAACTGCTCCAATGTGTAGAAACGACCGTCTTTGAGTTTCTATGCTAGGGCACAAGTCTCCCAACTTCCCAATAGTAAAAAAGATGCCTAGTAAGTGAAAAAAATGCATTTTAATGAACGCTGATGCGCGTCGCCCGCCCCAGGCGCAAGATTTGTGCAACGAGTGCGTCTGGACAGTGTTACTGGTCCGAAAATGCACTCCACGCTCGCAGCTGTTGCGCTTCCAGCGCACAACTTCTTTTGTAGACATTTTCTGCATTTTTCTCGTCTTTTGAGTCTGTATTTGGCTCCGGTGTCTTCATGAAAGTTGTAGCTATAAAACTTAGCTTTCATTTGCACTTGGTTTGACTTCAATTGGAACATCTAAACTCTAGATATGACTGAAATACTCCACATAGGTCATGGTGATTTCTCACCAAAATTTAGCATTGCACTAAAATAAAGTAACACGCAAAACTGCGAAAAATATCTACTTAATCAAGCAAATAAGAACATAAACATTTGATTAAATCAAAGAACTAAAATCAACAAAATATATCAAATAACTCCTTAAATTAACTAATGGTTAAAGATAAATAACACTGAAATCAATGAAATACGGCATATGATGAAGAGTCATCAGTAGCCCACGAGGTGTTTATCACATTTTGCAAATAAATTATGAATGAAAATGGTCTTAAGATTGTAACAATTTGAAGTGATCATGGAGGAGAATTTGAAAACAAGTTCTTTGAAAGTTTTTTGTGTTGAGAATGGAATCTCTCACAACTTCTCCTCTCTAGAACACCCAACAAAATGGAGTTGTAGAAAGAAAGAATAGATCACTCCAAGAACCATGGCCAGAACCATGTTAAATGATATGAACGTTGCAAAAACACTTTTGGGCTGAAGCAAATTAATACTGCATGTTATATTCAAAATTAGAGTTCTATATTAGATCTATATTGAATAAAACACCATATGAATTGTGAAAGGTAAAAAGTTTAACATCTCTTATTTTAAAAAATTTAGTTGTACTTGTTATATGTTAAACACTAAGGATAACTTTGGTAAATTTAATTCTAGATCTCAAAAGCATACCTTATATTGGATACTCTGAAAGATCCAAGGCTTATAGATTGTTTAATAGGGAAACTCATATTGTGAAAGAATCCATAAATGTTAAATTTGTTGACAAACACTTGACCTTGAAAAGTTAAAGCAAGATGACTTGATAATGCAGGTTTATCGGAACCAAAGGAAGTAGATGCAGATAAACCAGAAGAACTTGAAAAATAAAAGGATACAAGCAAATCAAAATAATATGAAAAATCTTCAAATGATGAATCCAATCAAGTCAGAAATAGTCAAGATATGTCAGAAGAAAATATCTGGACGGAAAGTACCAACTCATCTCATCTTAAAATGATAATCATTAGAAGTACAAAGTGATCCTTTTGAGTACTAGATCATCACTTAAAGATATCAGTTATTTTTGGCTTACTCTCTACATCCATTGAGCCTACCTTTATTGATGAAGTATTGAGAGAGAAAAATGTTTGGATCTAGTACATAGACAAGAGAAGACATTATCAGAACCAAGTGGGTTTTCAGAAACAAGCTAAATGAAAAAGGTGAAGTTGTCAGAAACCAGGCAAGACTTGTCGCACAAGACTACATTCAACAAAGAGGGCATTGATTACACTGAGACATTTGCTCCAGTGGCAAGGTTAGAAGTTTATTCGTATCCTACTTTCTTTTTAATGCAAAATACCATAACATTACATTTATCAAATGGATGTTAAACAGTACTTTTGTAAATGGTTATATAAGTGAAGAAGTCTTTGTTGAACACCCCCGACGTTTTGAAAGTTCTTAATTTCCGAATCATGTTTGTTAAAACATAGGAATCACCTGTATATGGTTTAAAACAAACACCTAGGGAGTGGTGTGATAGACTTCATAACTTCTTGCTTAAAATTAACTTTGAAAGAGGACAAATAGATAATACATTTTTAAAAAAATCAATATGAGATAATATTCTTATTATTCAAATTCATGTTGATGACATTATTTTTTAAATCTACTAATGGCGATCTTCGTCAAGAATTTTCTAATTTGATTCAACTAGAATTTCAAATGAGTATGATGGGAGAACTTAAGTTCTTCTTAGGGTACAAATTCACACAAAGTCAAAAGATATATACATTCATCAAACTACATATACAAAAGAGCTTCTTAGGCAGTTTAAGATGTAGTGATTTCCAACCTATGGCTACACCAATGCACCCGTACTTGTTCACTTGAAAAAGATGATTCAAACAAAAAATTTGACAAAAAAACCTATAGAGTAATGACATCATGTTTAGTGTATGTGTATGTGCACGATTTCAAGATGACCCTAGGGAAATCACAGTTTAACTTCTATGAAGAGAATCTTTAGTTATCCTAAAAGGCACTACCGAACCTTACCTTGTTCTACAAGAAATCTCCTAAGTATAAACTTAGTGGATACTATGATATCTGATTATGCTAGAGATAAACTTGAGAGAAAGGAGCACTAGTGGGCAACTGCACATTTTTAGGTCACAACCTTAATATCAGTCTTTCGCGACACTTCAGGTTTTTACTTATTTTGGTTAGTCTCGACCTTCTCCGCTATGATCTTCCCATAGTTCATATAGGAGCTATAGCCGTTTCATTCCTATTCGTTATTTGTAAGTTCCGATATTTCAATATAGCTGGATTCACGAAGAAGTATTGCGCTAAATTTTTAACCATGATGTTAGTAAGGAGGTTATTATTTGGACAATGTATACCTAATTTGGTGCGGAAATGTTTTATTCTTAATACAAATTTTTAGATAATGAAAACCAATTCATTTACTTTACCAATCCCAAAAGAAATACTGACTCTCTGAGAATTAACAGGTTTTTGCCGGAATTATATTGGTATCGTAAAGTTGGAACTATTTATGGAAAGGATTGGGAGATTTAGCTTTAATAACCTAGTTTTATTTTCGTTGAGCTTTTTGGTATTCTAGTACAATAATTTTAATAGTATATGCCATGATTTGGAAGGCTATAGTTAACTTACTAATGCAAATGGACTACATACAGGTTCAAAAAGACAGAGAATAAAGTTTTAACCAGAACGAAATGCTTTTTTTAGCTCTTAATAGGAGAGACTATAATGAGAAGGCGAGGACCCACCCAACGATACGACTAAAAGGAAAGGCGCACGGAAGTATTTATTGGATTCAAATCCCAATTCGTGAGAAAATGAGAATAGTTTTGATAAAGACTTTTGTCGCTCCTCAAGGATGGATTGAATTCTGCTCCCTCTTCCATAGTGTCGAGTATGATAATGCCATCATCAGGAGACAATTTGCCAAGTGAGCGCGAAGGTAAGACCATCTCGCGGGGATCTTCTTGTTGTTCCAAAGGAGCTTCTCATTCAGAAGGAAAGCAGAGAATGAAATGTGGGAAGCGAGCTTGCTGCGCCTATCTATGGTAATAGAATCCCGGTGGTAGTAGTTCTTTTTCTCTTAAAATAGGGAATGAATAAGGTAATTTCTCACCAGATGAATGCAAGGCTGGAATAACATAACAGCCAGATTTAACTTACTAATAGGAAAGAAAAAGCTATTGTTGACTTGTAAAGACCGGAAGAGCTGGGATTAAACTAGAAGGGATTGGCTTCACGAATGCTTAGCTCAGAACCTAAACTGCTGGCTTTCTCGCATTGAAGGTATTTGTTGAGGGAATCTATCCCAAAGGTAGGCCCAAGGCTGCTTAATGAGCGCCCCTTGAAAGAACAAGAGCTGCATTCATCCCACCTGCGGAAGTCTCTTAACCACCTCTAAATGTCCCCTTTTGGCTAGTATTATCCAAAACTTAGAAAGACAATGTGGTATTGTATGGCTTAATAGAGCTTGCATCTAAGAGGCGAGGGAGTGTGATGAATCTCTTTTTTTTCGTCTCGTTAAGTGGCCTTGAGCCTTAATTCTGGCCACAAGAGATAAGTCCAGAATGTCTCTTCTCTTCTACAGGTGTGGGTGGGGGCTTGCAAGAAATGTAATGCTAGTATAAGTGTTCCTGCTCTTCGAATCGTTTGATAAGAGCTAGCCTTAAAGGAAAGTATTTATTAATAACCTGATAGTCCTTTTCATGAGCTCAGCATTTTAGATGCCCACGTTCCAATTGCTCAAAGCATGGGAAAGGCTGGTATGAACTCATACTAGTTGCCTGGATTGGCACCTCTCTCTGGTTAAAGATTCAACGAACTCGATCTAACTCAAAAAATGAAACTTTCACTGGGTAAAGGAAGAGTAAAAGGTTAGCGGAGTCCTCAAGCAGCTTCTTGTCAGCTAGAAAATCCTTTAGAGTAACCTAACTTCCAAGCATGCATGAGGATTCTTCATCTCTATATATTTTGCACTTTAAGCTATTAATAAGAAGAGAATCAGTAATCATTCTATTTTCCAGCTATGTGGAACGGTAGTAATTTGCGAAGGAGAATATGAAATAAGCTATAGCATAGAGTATGTTGGAATATCTTCTATTCTACGTGCTGGTGATTGAGCTGGAGATAATGTAGTTTATTCCTCTCCTTTACTTACAGTCGAGCCTCTATTAACAATAGACCCTATAGCTTAGTGACTCGAGTCCCTAAGACTAGCGTGCCTTACACCCTAGCTCTAGCTTCAGTTACACTTATTAAACCACGAAACGGCTAGTGCTAGTTGATATCAGGGACGGATTCTAACCCGCTGCCGTTGTAGGGAAAAGATCCAACTTTCCATAGATTGAGATCATTAACACAAACAGAAGGAATATGGCCTATTGATCTTGACCGCCTCGACATGGATTCCACAAATTTGATAATTCATTTCATTGCATGAAGTATGGTTAGAAGTTGGTGCACTGGCAGGCTGCTTAGTAGGTAGCAGTCGCCTTAGGTCAGACTTTGAGTTTTTCTTTATTTCCCATCTTAGAGGCTACGTAGTTTTTCTCGACTGTAAAGGAGAGGATGGAAGACTTAGCAACTTAAGCAATTACGTAAGCTTTTTGAATTACAAGTAATTCATTACGGCTTTGGAATTACCATATAGTTGCAAGCAAGAGCAGAGCGAAGTTCGAGATCATCTCAGACGCGAAGCCCAGGAAATAGAAAGTCTTATTATTAGCCTATCCATGGTACAGTGAAGCGAAGAAAGTTTACCTAGACTATAAGGCGAGACTTAGGACCTAGCTAGATTCCACTAGCACCGTTACTCTACGCGGATAGGGTTCCGTTCCCTTTCTAACTGTAAGAGCTGCTCGGATATAAGTCCCACAGATCTCCCTTCTCGAGCTTATTCTTTTTAAGAGACTGATGCCAACTATGAATATACGATCGAAATGCGCATTCTTGTCTATTTTTAGACTTCTTACTTTATTTTGCCTTGTTCTCTTTGAAGCCTTCCCCAACGGAACAAATGCTGCTTGCTCCTTCTGTTCAGAGTTCGCATGACTTAGCTCTCGTTGTTCGTGGACTTCCTAATCGAACTAAGATGGATCGGGCTGTTGGCTCAAGAAGGTTTATCGGGGAAGGATAAGAAAAGCTTTGTTGACTGAATGAATAAATAAATTTCTTTCATGGGAGGGGAAGCTGGATTCTTAACTTATCAACTGAAATAAAGTGGGGCTGTGAACTAAAACACAGGTATCTGGAACTGGAATGGATAAACCTTTTGATTCATTAACAGAGATTCCACAGGAAAAATAGATTCTGCTTTGAAGAAGGAGAATCAGACATGGCATTACCAATATGGGAGGGACATATAAGTATCTTACTTTGGGGATCCAAGTAGCTGCAAGACCGAACGAAGCAGATGCTGAGACAAGTAGGAGGAGTTTAGTCCTTTTTCTGAGTCTTTGGAGTTTGGGGCACGAGAGTAACTCGACTTCAAGGCCAAGGTCGGAAGATGTTGTCAATCTTTGATTATGGCAAGGTAGGACACAAAGCCTAACCGAGCTGAC
This sequence comes from Cicer reticulatum, assembly GCA_002896235.1. Lineage (NCBI taxonomy): Eukaryota > Viridiplantae > Streptophyta > Magnoliopsida > Fabales > Fabaceae > Cicer > Cicer reticulatum. Next base: position 6,976 of record PGWS01023301.1, on the reverse strand, counting down.
TAGAGTTTTCTTTTAATTTGGAGGTATAGTTCGAGTAGCAGGAGTCATCCCTAGAGCTAAAAGTGAGGAAGAGGGAAATGAGACAAAGGCTAACTAAGGACGGAAGTACGAAAGATTCTAACTCCAAGTGAAGGTTCCTAGAATAAGGATTAAGGAAGATCCACCGGATTGGCTTAAAGCTAAGCCAGGTGCTATAGGTTGAGGAAGGTTTTAGAAAGCTAGAGTCGGGAAGTGAAGATGAGCCAACATTGCCCTACGTTCTACCTTCCAGCACTAGTGAATAAGCATACCCTGGTTCTAAGAAGTAAGAATATAGTAGTCAGTTTACTTGAAAAAGTAATCTCCCCTGTTGAGGCTTAGAACGATTCTATCAGTACTAACGATGCTCCTTTACTAACCTCAACCTAACATATTCGGCATCATTACTATACAATGTTTTTCCTTGAAAAAGTTACAGTATATATATTATTATTTATTCTAGTTAGAAGTATCGATCTTGCGTTATACTAACTACCTCTATATATCAGTTACGTCGAGAAATCTAATCTTTTTCTACTGTTCAGCAAGTAGCCGAATATCAAACAAACAATAATCACAATTTAAGGATCGAAGGGCTATTTCCTAACAGTAAGTACTAGGACTAAGACAATTCCCGAGGTTCCTACAATTGAGGAAAAGTCTCCTTACGAGGCAGTCTTGATGGCATCTTATCTTCCTACAAACACATATGTAAGTGGGAGCCTCCTACGAACCAGTTGAGTTGTTTTTCCATTCGCTGGGGTGAAGTTTCTTATCAGCGAAGATCCTGTTTCTTTTTTTTCTCTATAGATGACTTACTTACTTAATACTTTAGAGTAAAGACTTTCTTCCCAGTGTAGAAAAATTCATTCCACTATCATCAGCTTGAAAGACATAGGAATCAAAGGCAAGCATCTAAGATGTTTGAGTGTTTGCTAAATCTGGATACTTCCCGAGCTTTTCTTTTGCCTGTTGCGGAGTCCTTAGTGCTTCATTTCTTCGGTCCGAGAGCTAATTTAAGCTAGCAAAGCGTAGCTCTCATGATTATCTTCGGACCTTTGCTCTATTTTTTTAGTTCGTATCAGCTTTGACTTTCCTTGTCCGTCGAGTCAGAAGTCGATCATAGTAAGATTCTTGTATGATAAGTAGCCCATTCTCTTAGGCTTCCCTTCAGGCCTAGTAGTCATTTCTTCTCTCTCTCCATCAAGATGGTCAGTGCCACTGTCTTTCTTGATCATGTAGGATGGTTGGTTAAGAGCGATTAGCAGGTTATCAAGAACCCATTCAATTAGATGCTGGTTATTGGCCTTGCCCCTTTCAACTCCTTCACCTCTTTAACTGGGGGACAGACAGTTGAACTCAAAGCTGCTGGAACGAGAGTTTAGAAAGAGGAGAACATCGCTCTCCGGTGGCAGCAAAGGAAAACGAGATATTGATTCAGCGGGAGATAGACTTTCGTGAGCTCCAGTAGATGCACAATGAGGATTAACCTGTGTATGACGGTGTTAGTGCTCCTATATATCATTCTGTTTCGGAGTACCTCTGACTGTAAGATGTCTAACTAATGCCTTCATCTTTGCAGAACTATTGAATCACAGAACTCCAACTTAGGATTGTAACTAATCGACCAGATAAGCAAGGACCTCTCTATTGCAGACATTGTGATACAGGCCTTATCTGGCTCATGTGTCCCCAGCCTCATGTGCCATAATGTGGTTCATCTGAATCCTGCATGTTCAGGAAGATACAGCAGCTGTGCCTGTAAGCGGTAGACCCTTGCAACAATACAATCTACCAATTATGATGAGCTTTATGGTCTTTTGGCTTCCCTCAGGATGTGTGAGCTTATGTTGCTTTAGCTAGCACGTGTTAGAATTCAAGATTCGTGGGTAGGCGTAGGAGCTGGGCGAAAGTCTCCCGGTAGCGGAAGCTATGTGGTGTATAGCAGTGCGCGGTGAGCATAGTAGCCCCTCGGGCATGCTCTTGTACAACAAGCGAAGAGCTAGTGAGGGCCGGAATGGAATATCGTATGTGTGTCGGATGAGAACGAGTGACCACGCTCCGCTAGCGCTCGACATGCATTTAGCTTAAAACATGTTCATCATTTGGCCGAGCGAAGCGTACCTGCGTGAAGCAGCCTAGCATCACTTTAGATAGGAGTAGAATGGATGACTTACAACTGAAAGTCAGTTCTTCGGATCGATATATCGTACGACGTAATGGAGATCTTGGCCTAGTTACCAACCTCTCTTGCATTTTACTTTTTTGGGGTCGTTTTCTATACTATATTTTTTTCAATGTTATAAATCATTAGCATCAGCTATGAGTGCATCTGCTAGGTTCCCATTCCTGCTCAACAACTTGAGAGATTCAGTTCATCTGCGGACCAGTAACAGCCCCTACCTGTTAGCAACTATGGAGCTAATGAACCTTGGCCTTTGCCTTTCTTTCTGATCTTTCTATCCCTGCCTGTATCCTATCCTTAGAGCTCCCCTTTGCGTTGATTATAGGCCTTTTCTTTGCCCTTTCTTTGGGAGAGGTAAGGTATAGAGCTTGAATCCCCCAGCTGACATCTTTTTCTCATTGGGCATCCTCAATGGCATCTACTTCTTTAAATAAAAGAGAAAAAGCTATTGCGCTCTTTCCTTGGCTTTCTGCGTACGTGTGCTCGTTCCTTTATAGAAAGAACAATTTCTCTGTTCGAATCATAAGCTACAAGCATCAAAGATGGCGGTTAGAACAGGTAGCAGAGGTGCCATTGGTACATTACAAGGCTCATTAATTTTACTTTCAAGCACCCCATGCCTTATGGTTTGAGAGTCCGCTTGATTATAAGCTTTAGAATGGTTATATATACATTTGAATCTAAAAGGGCATCTTCTCTAGCTTTCTTTCTTGCTTTGCTTTCTATCCCGTCGCCAATGCCCTTTCTGTTCTCGAGTCTTTGCAATCTTCTGCCATTCCTCGAGTACTAGCACTTTGAAATGGGTTTAGACACTGTCTCGAGCCGGTTGAGAAATAGCGGATTTGAGTACCGGAAGTAAGTATGAGTAAGGTCCGGGTCTGGTTGAGTCAACTCAGGATAGAGAGAGTCCTTCTTTCTGTATGATAAAAGTGAATGTAACTGCCTTTTTAGGTATGAATCCGCTGGCCGGGAAGCGGACCGATAACTTGATCTTTAGGACATGGTGACCCGTGGGTTGTCCATTCTTTTCGGGTATTCACTCAACAATCATTGAATTGAATAAGGCTATTCGACTTAGACTCCCTTAACTAAGCTTTCAGGAAAGGTTATGAATTCATTGTCTTCCTAAAAGCCTTTCTTATTCCTAATTGAACAGATATAAGATAGATGTAGAGACTCATCTTGATTCCTATCGTCAGGGCCCTTGAAGAACCCTCCCATGAATTATCGATAGTGTTTACTATCCAAGGAAAGGAGTGATGCGAAGAATAGCTTTCTTTCGTACCCATTCACAAGAAAGAAGGGTCTCAAGCAGTGTGTTCATGGTCACTCAGAACATAGGATTTTCGGCATCAAAGAGCGCGTGGGACAGGTGAGGGAAGGAAGGGCGGGATGAAGCAAGCAGCCAATCCCTTGCTGGTTAAAAATAGCAGCATCAGTATTAAAATTAGAAACACCATGGGGTGGGGCCTGCCAATAGGTGTTTGCACAATTTGTAGCTTCTCCTTCTTATACTATTCGAAGAAGCTGATTGCTTTGTTCACCACATCCACAGGATAGTTCTGTATGTCCTGGAACAACAGCAAATTTCTATCACTACATAAAGCCCGCCCATGCAACTACTAGCATAAGTTCCAGCTGCTCTTCATCAAGACACTTCCCCATCTCCTTCACCCAATCTGAGAGAGAGCCTGCATCTGTTGAGTATGAAGGGCTAATGGGCAGAGTAGCCAAATGCCAGATGCCCAGGGGCAGCCCTTTAAAACATGAATGGTAGATTCAGGCTCCATTCCACATCTGTCACAAAGCAGGTCAACCTCCACCTTTCTTTTCCCATTTCACTCGTCTTGCATAAAAAAAACCACCTAAATCCACATCTAAAAGGGAGCCCGCGATAAAAAAGGCCTCCTCTATGAGATCTCGGTGCTACTGCCCAGCCCACCTTCATTTTTTTGATTAGACTACTCGACTTTTTTTTCCTAAGCACAAGATCTAGGGGGGATGAGTCTTCTTGCGTAGTATACCTTTTCCCAGAAATTCCAGGCTCGTATAAATAACCAGTATAACCCCGGACCTTTTGAGCAAGCGCTATGGAGATAGCGAATGCCTAGCGTTAGCCCAACCATCCACATGCAAGAGCTCTGGTGTTCTTTCATTGAACTTCACTAGCCACCTCCCTGGCTGCTCATGAGGTGGTCTACCTAGCTGCCTGACTTCTTTCCATGGGAGGGGAAGCTAACTTATTCAACTGAAAGGTGGGGCTGTGAACTAAAACCAGGTATCTGGACTGGAAGGTGTTCAAAGGAGATTCACAGAAATGAATCTGGAGAAGAGAACAGACCATGGGATACCAATATGGGAGGGCATATAAGTATATTACTTTGGGGATCCAAGTAGCTGCAAGACCGAACGAAGCAGATGCTGAGACAAGTAGCGGAGTTTAGTCCTTTTCTGAGTCTTTGGAGTTTGGGCACGAGAGTAACTCGACTTCAAGGCCAAGGTCCGAAGATGTTGTCAATCTTGATTATGGCAAGGTAGGACACATAAGCCTAACCCCGAGCTGAGCTAGAGTTTTTTCTTTTAATTTGGAGGTATAGTTCAGTAGCAGGAGGAGTAGGAGTCATTCCCTAGAGCTAAAGTGAGGAAGGGGAAATGAGACAAAGGCTAACTAAGGACGAAGTACGGAAGATTCTAACTCCCAGGTGAAGGTTCTAGAATAAGGATAAGGAAGTCCACCGGGATTGGCTTAAAGCTAAGCCAGGTGCTATAGGTGAGGAAGGTTTTAGAAAGCTAGAGTCCGGAAGTGAAAGATGAGCCAACACTGCCCTACGTTCTACCCTTCCAGCAACTAGTGAATAAGCATACCCTGGTTCTAGAAGTAAGAATAGTAGTCAGTTTACTTGAAAAGTAATTCCCCTGTTGAGGCTAGAACGATTCTATCAGTACTAACGGATGCTCCTTTACTAACTCAACCTAACAGATTCGGCATCATTACTATACAATATTTTTCCTTGAAAAAAGTACAGTATATTATTATTATTCTAGTAGAAGTACTCGATTCTGCGTTATACTAACTACTCTATATATCAGTACGTTCGAAGAATCTAATCTTTTTCTACTGGTTCAGCAAGCTAGCCGAACTATCAAACAAACAATAATCACAATTATAAGGATCGAAGGGCTATTCTCCTAACAGTAAGTACTAGGACTAAGACATTCCCGGAGGTTCCTACAATTGAGAAAAAGTCTCCATACGAGCAGTCTTGATGCCATCCTATCCTTCCTACAAACTACATATGTATAGTGGGAGCCTCCTACGAACCAGTTGCAGTTGTTTTTCCATTCGCTGGGGTTGAAGTTTCTTATCAGCCGGAGATCCTAGTTTCTCTCTTTCTTCTCTATGAATGACTTACTTACTTATACTTTAGAGTCGACTTTCTTCCAGTTACGAAAAATCATACTCACTATCAAATCGCTTGGGGAATCAGAATCAAAGGCAAGCCCACTAAAGTATAGTTTGAAGTGTTTGCTTATCTGTCTCCCGAGCTTTTCTGTTGCTGTGCGCAGTCTTTGCTTCTTCTCGGTCTCGAGCTAATTTAACAGAAAGCGTAGCTCTCATGAGTTCTTCGGCCATTGCTCTATTTTTGCGTATCGGCTTTGACTGTCCTTGTTCCGTCGAGTAGTTCGATTAGTAGATTCTGTATGATAGTCAGCCTTCTTCTTAGGCTTCCCTTCAGGCCTAGTAGTCATTCTTCTTTCTACTCAATCAAGATGGTCCAGTCCACTGTCTTTCTTGATTCATGTAGGATGGGTTGGTTAAGGCGAAGCAGGTTATCAAGAATCCATTCAATTAGATGCTGGTTCATTGGCCTTGCCTTTCCACTCCTCCACCTCCTTAACTGGGGGACAGGCAGTTGAACTCAAAGCTGCTTGGAACGAGAGTTTTAAGAAGAGGCGAACATCGCTCTCCGTGGCAGCAAGGGAAAATGAATATTGATTCAGTCGGAGAGATAGACTTTCGATGAGCTCCAGTAGATGCACAATGAGATTAACCCTGTACTTGACGGTGTGTTGGCTCTATACAAATCAATTCTGTTTCGGATACTCTGACTGTAGATGTCTAACAATGCCTTCATCTTTGCAGAGACTTATTGAAATCATCAGAACTTCCACTTCTTGGATGTCTCTGACCAGAAAGAACCTCTCTTGCTTAAACTTGTTCAGGCCTTATCACTCATGTGTCCAGCCTCATGTGCCATAATCTGGTTTTCATCTGAATCTGACATGGAGGAAGGATACAACAGTTTGTGCCTGTGACGGTAAACCCTTGCAACACATACAATCTAATCTCTGATGAGCCTTATGTCTTTTGGCTTCCTCAGGGCAGTGTGAAGCTTGCTTGCTTTAGCAGCCACGTGATGATTCAGATTCGTGGTAGGCGTAGGAGCTGGGCGAAGCGGTAGCGAAGCTCACTGTGGTGATGCAAGTGCGCGGTGAGTGTAAGTAGGCCCCTGGGCATGCTTTTGTACACCAGCGAGAGCTAGTGAGGGCGGAATGGAATATCGTATGTAGTGTAGAACGAGTGACCACAAGCTGCCGCTTAAGCGTCGCATGCATTTAGCTTAAAACAATGTTCATCATGTGGCCGAGCGAAGGCGCACCGCGTACAGGCCTAGCATCACTTTAGATAGGAGCAGAATGGATGGACTTTTACAACTGAAAGTCAAGTTCTTCGGATCGATATATCGTAGACGTAATGGAGATCTTGGTCTA
>PGWS01023299.1:0-14595 GCA_002896235.1 Cicer reticulatum | reverse complement strand
CACTAGTGGCAACTGCACATTTTTAGGTCACAACTTAATATCAGTCTTTCGCGACAACTTCAGGTTTACTTATTTTGTTAGGTCTCGACTTCTCCGCTATGGATCTTCCCAATAGTTCATATAGGAGCTATAGCCGTTCATTCCTATCTTATTATGATGTTCCATATTCAAATAGCGGAGATTCACGAAGAAGTATTGCGCTAATTACCAGTGAGTGGTATTATTGACTGATCCTTGGTGGGAAATGTTCTTCATTTTAGATAATGAAACCATTCATTACTACCAACCCAAAGAAATACGACCTCTCTGAGATATACGGTTTATGCGGAAAGGTACGAAGTTGGACTAATTTGGAAACATTGGGGCAATTTACTTTATACCTACTATTTCGTCTGGTTTTTGGTTTCTAGTCAATTTATTAGTTGCCATGATTGGGGTATAGTACTTACTATGCATAGGATACTCAGGTAAAAGACAGGATGTTTTCCGACGAAATGCTATTGATTTAGGAGGACTATAATGAGAAGGACGACGACCCACTCACGATCGACTAAAAGGAAAGTCGCCCGAAGATATTGGTTCAAATCCAATTCGTGAGAAAAGAGATAGTTGAATAAAGCTTTTGTCGCCCAGGATGGATGAATTCATGCTCCCTCTTCCAGGTCGAGTATGAAGCATCTCTAAAGGAGACAATTTTGCAAGTGAGCGCGAAGGTAAGACCATCTCGCGGGGACTTCTTGTTGTTCCAAAGGAGCTTCTCATTAGAAGGAAAGCAGAGAATGAATGTGGGAAGCGAGCTTGCTGCGCCTATTATGGTAATAGTAATCCCGGTGGTATAGTTCTTTTTCTCTTAATTAGGGAATGAATAAGGTAATTTCTCACCAGATGAATGCAAGGCTGGAATAAACATAACAGCAGATTTAACTTACTAATAGAAAAGAAAAAGCTATTGTGTACTTGTAAAGACCGGAAGAACTGGGATTAACTAGAAGGGATTGGCTTCACGATGCTTAGCTCAGAACCTAAACTGCTGCTTTCTCGCATTGAAGGTATTTTGTTGATGGGAATCTATCCAAAGTAGGCCAGGCTGCTTAATGAGCGCCCCTTGAAAGAACAAGAGCTGCATTCATCCCAACCTGCGGAAGTCTCCTTAACCCCTCTAAATGTCCACTTTTGGCTAGTATTATCCAAATCTAGAAAGAAAAGTGGGGGCTTAATAGAGCTTGCATCTAAGGCGAGGGAGTGAGATGAAATCTCTTTCTTTTCGTCTCGTTAAGTGGCCTTGAGCCTTAATTCTGGCACAAGAGATAGTCAGAATGTCTCTTCTCTTCTAAGGTGTGGGCTTGCAAGAATGAAGTAGTAAATAAGTCCTCGAATCGGGAAATGAGCTAGCCTTAAGGAAAGATTTTTATAACCTGAAGTCTCTTCATGAGCTCAGCTTTAGTGCCACGTTCAAGCTCAAAGCAGGGAAAGGCGGGTATGAACTCATACTAGTTAGCCTGGATTGGCACCTCTTCTCGGAAAGATTCACTCGATCTAACTCAAAAAATGAAACTTTCACTGGATAAGGAAGAGTAAGGTTAGCGAGTCCTCAAGCAGCTTCTTGCACCTAAGAAAATCCTTTAGAGTAACCTAACTTCCAAGCATGCATGAGATTCTATCTTATATATTTTGCACTTAAGCTTTAAATAAGAAGAGAATCAGTATCATTCTATTTCCAGCTAGTGGAACGGAGTAAACAAGAAATAGAAATAGAGCATAGAAGTGGAATATCTTCTATTTACGTGCTGGTGATTGAGCTGGAGATAAAAGTTTATTCCTCTCCTTTACTTACAGTCGAGCTCTATTAACATAGACCCTATAGCTTAGCTCGAGTAACTACGTGCCTTTAGCTCTAGTTCAGTTACACTTATTAACACGAAGGCTAGTGCTAGTTGAGATCAGGGACGGACTCTAACCCGCTGGCCGGAGGGAAAAAGAACTCCATAGATTGAGTCAATTAACACAAAACAGAAGGAATATTGGCCTATTGATCTTGACCAGCCTCGACAGGTTCCACAACATTTGTAATTCATTTCAGTTGCAGAGAAGTTATGGTAGAAGTTTGTGCAACTGCAGGCTCGGCTTAGTAGGTTAGCAGTCCCCTAGTCAGACTTTGAGTTTCTTTTATTTCCATCTTAGAGGGTACGTAGTTCTCGACTGTAAAGGAGAGGATGGAAGACTTAGCAACTTAGCAATTACGTAAGCTTTTGAATTACAAGTAATTCTTACGGCTTTGGAATACCATATAGTTGGCAAGCAAGAGCAGAGCGAAGGTTCGGAGATCTCGGCGAAGCCAGGAAATAGAAAGTCTTATTTTTAGCCTAACCATTACAGTGAGCGAAGAAAGTTACCTAGACTAATAAGGCGAGACTTAGGGACCTAGCTAGATTCACTAAGCACCGTCTACTCTCACAGCGGATAGGGTTCCGTTCCCCTTTCTAACTGTAAGAGCTGCTACGGATATAAGTCCACAGATATCCCCTTCTCGAGCTTATTCTTTTTTAAGAGACTGATGCCAACTATGAATTACGATCGAATGCGCTCTTGTCTATTTTTAGACTTCTTACTTTTATTTTGCCTTTTCTCTTTGAAGCTTCCCCAACGGAACAAATGCTGCTGCTCCTTCTGTTCAGAGTTCGCATGACTTAGCTCTCGTTGTTCGTGGACTTCCTAATCGAACTAAGATGGATCGGGCTGTTGGCTCAGAGAAGGTTTTATCGGGGGAAGGAATAAGAAAAAGCTTTGTTGACTGAAGAATAAATAATTCTTTTTTCATGGGAGGGGAAGCTTAACTTAACTTCAACTGAAAAGTGGGCATGTGAACTAAAAACAGGTATCTGGAACTGGAATGGTGTTCAAACAGAGATTCCACAGAAATAGAATCTGGAGAAGGAGAATCAGACATGGCATACCAATATGGGAGGGCATATAAGTATATTACTTTGGGGATCCAAGTAGCTGCAAGACCGAACGAAGCAGATGCTGAGACAAGTAGAGGAGTTTAGTCCTTTTCTGAGTCTTTGGAGTTTGGGCACGAGAGTAACTCGACTTCAATGCCAAGGTCGAAGATGTTGTCAATCTTGATTATGGCAAGGTAGGACACATAAGCCTAACCCCGAGCTGAGCTAGAGTTTTTTCTTTTAATTTGGAGGTATAGTTCAGTAGCAGGAGTCATTCCCTAGAGCTAAAGTGAGGAAGGGGAAATGAGACAAAGGCTAACTAAGGACGAAGTACGAAAGATTCTAACTCCCAAGTGAAGGTTCTAGAATAAGGATAAGGAAGTCCACCGGATTGGCTTAAAGCTAAGCCAGGTGCTATAGGTGAGGAAGGTTTTAGAAAGCTAGAGTCGGGAAGTGAAAGATGAGCCAACATTGCCCTACGTTCTACCCTTCCAGCAACTAGTGAATAAGCATACCCTGGTTCTAGAAGTAAGAAATAGTAGTCAGTTTACTTGAAAAGTAATTCCCCTGTTGAGGCTAGAACGATTCTATCAGTACTAACGGATGCTCCTTTACTAACTCAACCTAACATATTCGGCATCATTACTATACAATGTTTTTCCCTTGAAAAAAGTACAGTATATTATTATTATTATTCTAGTAGAAGTACTCGATTCTGCGTTATACTAACTACTCTATATATCAGTACGTTCGAAGAATCTAATCTTTTTCTACTAGTTCAGCAAGCTAGCCGAACTATCAAACAAACAATAATCACAATTATAAGATCGAAGGGCTATTCTCCTAACAGTAGTACTAGGACTAAGACATTCCCGAAGGTTCCTACAATTGAGAAAAAGTCTCCATACGAGCAGTCTTGATGGCATCTTATCCTTCCTACAAACTACATATGTATAGTGGGAGCCTCCTACGAACCAGTTGCAGTTGTTTTTCCATTCGCTGGGGTTGAAGTTTCTTATCAGCCGAAGATCCTAGTTTCTTTTTCTTCTCCTATAGAATTGACTTACTTACTTAATACTTTAGAGTAAGACTTTCTTCCCAGTTAGAAAAATCATCTCACTATCAATCAGCTTGAAAGACATCAGAATCAAAGGCAAGCCCATCTAAGATAGTTTTGAGTGTTTGCTTAATCTGATACTTCCCGAGCTTTTCTTTTGCCTGTGCGGGTCCTTTAGTGCTTCTTTTCTTCGGTCCCCGAGCTAATTTAAGCTAGCAAAGCGTAGCTCTCATGATTTCTTCGGACCATTGCTCTATTTTTTAGTCGTATCAGCTTTGACTTTCCTTGTCCGTCGAGTCAGAAGTCGATCTAGTAAGATTCTTGTATGATAAGTAGCCCATTCTCTAGGTCTTCCCTTCAGGCCTAGTAGTCATTCTTCTTCTACTCCATCAAGATGGTCAGTGCCACTGTCTTTCTTGATTCATGTAGGATGGGTTGTTAAGGCGAAGCAGGTTATCAAGAACCCATTCAATTTAGATGCTGGTTTATTGGCCTTGCCCCTTTCAATCCTTCACCTCTTTAACTGGGGGGACAGACAGTTGAACTCAAAGCTGCTGGAACGAGAGTTTAAGAAAGAGGCGAAACATCGCTCTCCGTGGCAGCAAAGGGAAAACGAGATATTGATTCAGTCGGAGATAGACTTCGATGAGCTCCAGTAGATGCACAATGAGATTAAACCCTGTATTGACGGTGTTAGTGCTCTATATCAAATCATTCTGTTTCGGAGTACCTCTGACTGTAAGATGTCTAACAATGCCTTCATCTTTGCAGAACTTATTGAAATCACAGAACTCCAACTTGGATGTACTCCGACCAGAAAGAAGACCTCTCTTGCTCAACATTGTCAGGCCTTTATCGCTCATGTGTCCAGCCTCATGTGCCATAATTTGGTTTCATCTGAATCTGACATGGAGGAAGATACAGCAGCTGTGCCTGTAACGGTAGACCCTTGCAACACATACAATCTACCAATATGATGAGCCTTATGGTCTTTTGGCTTCCTCAGGGATGTGTGAAGCTTAGCTTGCTTTAGCAGCCACGTGATGATTCAAGATTCGTGGTAGGCGTAGGAGCTGGGCGAAGCGGCGGGTAGCGAAGCTCATGTGGTGATGCAAGTGCGCGGTGAGCATAGTAGCCCCATCGGCATGCTCTTTGTACAACCAACGAAGAGCTAGTGAGGGCCGGAATGGAATATCGTATGTAGTGTAGAATCGGATCTGAAGCTCTTTACTAGGATTGGAACAAGCGAGGAACGAGTGACACAAGCTCCGCTAAGCGCTCGACATGCATTTAAGCTTAAAACATGTTCATCATTTGGCCGAGCGAAGCGTACCTGCGTGAAGCAGCCTAGCATCACTTTAGATAGGAGTAGAATGGATGACTTACAACTGAAAGTCAGTTCTTCGGATCGATATATCGTACGACGTAATGGAGATCTTGGCCTAGTTACCAACCTCTCTTGCATTTTACTTTTTTGGGGTCGTTTTCTATACTATATTTTTTTCAATGTTATAAATCATTAGCATCAGCTATGAGTGCATCTGCTAGGTTCCCATTCCTGCTCAACAACTTGAGAGATTCAGTTCATCTGCGGACCAGTAACAGCCCCTACCTGTTAGCAACTATGGAGCTAATGAACCTTGGCCTTTGCCTTTTCTTTCTGATCTTTCTATCCCTGCCTGTATCCTATCCTTAGAGCTCCCCTTTGCGTTGATTATAGGCCTTTTCTTTGCCCTTTCTTTGGGAGAGGTAAGGTATAGAGCTTGAATCCCCCAGCTGACATCTTTTTTCTCCATTGGGCATCCTCATGGCATCTACTTCTTTAAATAAAAGAGAAAAAGCTTTGCGCGCTCTTTCTTGGCTTTCTTTCGCGTACGTGTGCTCGTCTATCCTTTAATAGAAAGAAGCAATTTTCTCTGTTCGAAATCAAGCTACAAGCCATAAAAGATGGCGGTAGAAGAACAGCTAGCAAGAGGGTGCCCATTGTACCATTAAACAAGCTCAGTTATTTTACTTTCAAGCGAACCCATGCCTTATGGTTTGAGAGTCCGCTTGATTATAAGCCTTTAGAATGGTTATATATACTTTAGAAATCTAAAAAGGGCTATCTCTCTTTAGCTTTCCTTTCTTGCTTGCTTTCTAGCCCTGATGCCAATGCCCTTTCTGTTCTCGAGTCTTTGCAATCTTCTGCCATTCCTCGAGTACTAGCACTTTGAAATGGTTAGACCACTGTCTTCGAGTCCGGTTGAGAAATAGCGGATTTGAGTACCGGGAAGTAAGTATGAGTAAGGTCCGGGTCTGGTTGAGTAACTCAGGATAGAGAGAGTCCTTCATTTCTAAAGTATGAATAAATAGTAGACATGTAACTGCCTTTTAGGTATTGAATCCCTGGCCGGGAAGCGTGACCGATAACATGAGTCTTTAAGGACAGTGTGACCCCGTGGGTTGTCCATTCTTTCGGGTATTCACTCAAAAATCATTGAATTGAATAAGGCTATTCGACTTAGGACTCCCTTACTAAGCTTTCAGGAAAGTCTGAGATCTCATTGTCTTCCTAAAGCCTTTTTATTCCTAAATGAACAGATATAAGATAGATGTAGAGACTCATCCTTGATTCCTATCGGTCAGGGCCCTTGAAGAACCCTCCATGAATTATCGATAGTAGTTTACTAATCCAAGGAAGGAGTGATGCGAAGAATAGCTTTCTTTCGTACCCATTCACAAGAAAGAATGGTCTCAAGCAGTGTGTTCATGGTCACTCAGAACATAGGATTTTCGGCATCAAAGAGCGCGTGGGACAGGTGAGGGAAGGAAGGGCGGGATGAAGCAAGCAGCCAATCCCTTGCTGGTTAAAAATAGCAGCATCAGTATTAAAATTAGAAACAACCATGGGGTGGGGCCTGCCAATAGGTGTTTGCACAATTTGTAGCTTCTCCTTCTTATACTATTCGAAGAAGCTGATTTCTTTGTTCACCACATCCACATGATAGTTCTGTATGTCCTGGAACAAAAGTAAATTTCTATCACTGCATAAAGCCCGCCCATGCAACTACTAGCATAAGTTCCAGCTGCTCTTCATCAAGACACTTCCCCATCTCCTTCACCCAATCTGAGAGAGAGCGTACATCTGTTGAGTATGAAGGGCTAATGGGCAAAGTAGCCAAATTGCCAGATGCCCAGGGGCAGCCCTTTAAAAACATGAATGGTAGATTCAGGCTCCATTCCACATATGTCACAAACCAGTCAACCTCCACCTTTCTTTTCCCATTTCACTCGTCTTGCATAAAAAAAACCACCTAAATCCACATCTAAAAGGGAGCCCGCGATAAAAATGCCTCCTCTATGAGATCTCGGTGCTACTGCCCAGCCCCACCTTCATTTTTTTCGAATTACGACTACTCGACTTTTTTTTTCCTAAGCAAAGATCTAGGGGGGATGAGCTCTTCTTGCGTAGTATACCTTTTCCCAGAAATTCCAGGCTCGTATTAATAACCAGTATAACCCCGGACCTTTTGAGCAAGCGCTATGGAGATAGCGAATGCTAGCGTTAGCCCAACCATCCACATTGCAAGAGCTCTGGTGTTCTTTCCATTGAAGCTTCACTGGCCACCTCCCTGGCTTGCTCACTGAGGTGGTCTACTAGCTGCCTGACTTCTTTTCCATGGGAGGGGAAGCTAACTTAACTTCAACTGAAAGGTGGGGCTGTGAACTAAAACCAGGTATCTGGAACTGGAATGGTGTTCAAACAGAGATTCCACAGAAATAGAATCTGGAGAAGGAGAATCAGACATGGGATACCAATATGGGAGGGCATATAAGTATATTACTTTGGGGATCCAAGTAGCTGCAAGAACGAACGAAGCAGATGCTGAGACAAGTAGCGGAGTTTAGTCCTTTTCTGAGTCTTTGGAGTTTGGGCACGAGAGTAACTCGACTTCAAGGCCAAGGTCCGAAGATGTTGTCAATCTTGATTATGGCAAGGTAGGACACATAAGCCAAACCCCGAGCTGAGCTAGAGTTTTTTCTTTTAATTTGGAGGTATAGTTCAGTAGCAGGAGTCATTCCCTAGAGCTAAAGTGAGGAAGGGGAAATGAGACAAAGGCTAACTAAGGACGAAGTACGGAAGATTCTAACTCCCAGGTGAAGGTTCTAGAATAAGGATAAGGAAGTCCACCGGGATTGGCTTAAAGCTAAGCCATGTGCTATAGGTGAGGAAGGTTTTAGAAAGCTAGAGTCCGGAAGTGAAAGATGAGCCAACACTGCCCTACGTTCTACCCTTCCAGCAACTAGTGAATAAGCATACCCTGGTTCTAGAAGTAAGAATAGTAGTCAGTTTACTTGAAAAGTAATTCCCCTGTTGAGGCTAGAACGATTCTATCAGTACTAACGGATGCTCCTTTACTAACTCAACCTAACATATTCGGCATCATTACTATACAATATTTTTCCTTGAAAAAGTACAGTATATTATTATTATTATTCTAGTAGAAGTACTCGATTCTGCGTTATACTAACTACTCTATATATCAGTACGTTCGAAGAATCTAATCTTTTTATACTGGTTCAGCAAGCTAGCCGAACTATCAAACAAACAATAATCACAATTATAAGGATCGAAGGGCTATTCTCCTAACAGTAAGTACTAGGACCAAGACATTCCCGGAGGTTCCTACAATTGAGAAAAAGTCTCCATACGAGCAGTCTTGATGCCATCCTATCCTTCCTACAAACTACATATGTGAGCCTCCTACGAACCGGTTGCAGTTGTTTTTCCATTCGCTGGGGTTGAAGTTTCTTATCAGCCGGAGATCCTAGTTTTCTTTTTCTTCTCCTATAGAATTGACTTACTTACTTAATACTTTAGAGTAAGACTTTCTTTCCCAGTTAGAAAAATCATCTCACTATCAATCAGCTTGAGAGACATCAGAATCAAAGGCAAGCCCATCTAAGATAGTTTGAGTGTTTGCTTAATCTGATACTTCCCGAGCTTTTCTTTTGCCTGTGCGGAGTCCTTAATGCTTCATTTCTTCGGTCTCGAGCTAATTTAAGCTAGAAAAGCGTAGCTCTCATGATTTCTTCGGACCATTGCTCTATTTTTTTAGTCGTATCGGCTTTGACTTTCCTTGTCCGTCGAGTCAGTAGTCGATCTAGTAAGATTCTTGTATGATAAGTAGCCCATTCTCTTAGGCTTCCCTTCAGGCCTAGTAGTCATTCTTCTTTCTACTCCATCAAGATGGTCAGTGCCACTGTCTTTCTTGATTCATGTAGGATGGGTTGGTTAAGGCGAAGCAGGTTATCAGAATCCATTCAAATTAGATGCTGGTTCATTGGCCTTGCCCCTTTCCACTCCTCCACCTCTTTAACTGGGGACAGGCAGTTGAACTCAAAGCTGCTGGAACGAGAGTTTAAGAAAGAGGCGAAACATCGCTCTCCGTGGCAGCAAAGGGAAAATGAGATATTGATTCAGTCGGAGATAGACTTTCGATGAGCTCCAGTAGATGCACAATGAGATTAACCCTGTATTGACGGTGTTAGTGCTCTATATCAAATCATTCTGTTTCGGAGTACCTCTGACTGTAAGATGTCTAACAATGCCTTCATCTTTGCAGAACTTATTGAAATCACAGAACTCCAACTTGGATGTACTCTGACCAGAAAGAAGACCTCTCTTGCTTAACATTGTCAGGCCTTTATCACTCATGTGTCCCAGCCTCATGTGCCATAATCTGGTTTCATCTGAATCTGACATGGAGGAAGATACAACAGTTGTGCCTGTGACGGTAAACCCTTGCAACACATACAATCTACCAATCTGATGAGCCTTATGGTCTTTTGGCTTCCTCAGGGCAGTGTGAAGCTTAGCTTGCTTTAGCAGCCACGTGATGATTCAAGATTCGTGGTAGGCGTAGGAGCTGGGCGAAGCGGTAGCGAAGCTCATGTGGTGATGCAAGTGCGCGGTGAGTGTAGTAGCCCCCTCGGGCATGCTCTTTGTACAACCAAGCGAAGAGCTAGTGAGGGCCGGAATGGAATATCGTATGTAGTGTAGGAACGAGTGACCACAAGCTCCGCTTAAGCGCTCGACATGCATTAGCTTAAAACATGTTCATCATGTGGCCGAGCGAAGCGCACCTGCGTAAGCAGCCTAGCATCACTTTAGATAGGAGCAGAATGGATGACTTACAACTGAAAGTCAGTTCTTCGGATCGATATATCGTACGACGTAATGGAGATCTTGGCCTAGTTACCAACCTCTCTTGCATTTTACTTTTTTGGAGTCGTTTTCTATACTATATTTTTTTCAATGTTATAAATCATTAGCATCAGCTATGAATGCATCTGCTAGGTTCCCATTCCCTGCTCAACAACTTGAGAGATTCAGTTCATCTGCGGACCAGTAACAGCCCTACCTGTTAGCAACTATGGAGCTAATGAACCTTGGCCTTTGCCTTTCTTTCTGATCTTTCTATCCCTGCCTGTATCCTATCCTTAGACCCTTTGCGTTGATTATAGGCCTTTTCTTTGCCCTTTCTTTGGGAGAGGTAAGGTATAGAGCTTGAATCCCCCAGCTGACATCTTTTCTCCATTGGGCATCCTCATGGCATCTACTTCTTTAAATAAAAGAGAAAAAGCTTTTGCCGCTCTTTCCTTGGCTTTCTTTCGCGTACGTGTGCTCGTCTATCCTTTAATAGAAAGAAGCAATTTCTCTGTTCGAAATCAAGCTACAAGCCATCAAAGATGGCGGTAGAACAGGTAGCAAGAGGTGCCCAGGTACCATTAACAAGCTCATTAATTTTACTTTCAAGCGACCCCATGCCTTATGGTTTGAGAGTCCGCTTGATTATAAGCCTTTAGAATGGTTATATATACTTTAGAATCTAAAAGGGCTATCTCTCTCTAGCTTTCCTTTCTTGCTTGCTTTCTATCCCCGACGCCAATGCCCTTTCTGTTCTCGAGTCTTTGCAATCTTTCTGCCATTCCTCGAGTACTAGCACTTTGAAATGGTTAGACCACTGTCTTTGAGTCCGGTTGAGAAATAGCGGATTTGAGTACCGGGAAGTAAGTATGAGTAAGGTCCGGGTCTGGTTGAGTAACTCAGGATAGAGAGAGTCCTTCATTTCTAAAGTATGAATAAATAGTAGACATGTAGCTGCCTTTTAGGTATTGAATCCCTGGCCGGGAAGCGTGAACGATAACATGAGTCTTTAAGGACAGAGTGACCCCGTGGGTTGTCCATTCTTTCGGTATTCACTCAAAAATCATTGAATTGAATAAGGCTATTCGACTTAGGACTCCCTTACTAAGCTTTCAGGAAAGTCTGAGATCTCATTGTCTTCCTAAAGCCTTTTTAATCCTAAATGAACAGATAAAGATAGATGTAGAGACTCATCCTTGATTCCTATCTGTCAGGGCCCTTGAAGAACCCTCCACGAATTATCGATAGTAGTTTACTAATCCAAGGAAGGAGTGATGCGAAGAATATCTTCTCTTTCGTACCCATTCACAAGAAAGAATGGTCTCAAGCAGTGTGTTCATGGTCACTCAGAACATAGGATTTTCGGCATCAAAGAGCGCGTGGGACAGGTGAGGGAAGGAAGGGCGGGATGAAGCAAGCAGCCAATCCCTTGCTGGTTAAAAATAGCAGCATCAGTATTAAAATTAGAAACACCATGGGGTGGGCCTGCCAATAGGTGTTTGCACAATTTGTAGCTTCTCCTTCTTATACTATTCGAAGAAGCTGATTGCTTTGTTCACCACATCCACAGGATAGTTCTGTATGTCCTGGAACAACAGCAAATTTCTATCACTACATAAAGCCCCGCCCATGCAACTACTAGCATAAGTTCCAGCTGCTCTTCATCAAGACACTTCCCCATCTCCTTCACCCAATCTAAGAGAGAGCCTGCATCTGTTGAGTATGAAGGGCTAATTGGCAGAGTAGCCAAATGCCAGATGCCCAGGGGCAACCCTTTAAAACATGAATGGTAGATTCATGCTCCATTCCACATCTGTCACAAAGCAGGTCAACCTCCACCTTTCTTTTCCCATTTCACTTGTCTTGCATAAAAAAAACCACCTAAATCCACATCTAAAAGGAGCCCGCGATAAAAAGGCCTCCTCTATGAGATCTCGGTGCTACTGCCCAGCCCCACCTTTCCATTTTTTTCGAATTACGACTACTCGACTTTTTTTTTCCTAAGCAAAGATCTAGGGGGGAGGAGCTCTTCTTGCGTAGTATACCTTTTCCCAGAAATTCCAGGCTCGTATTAATAACCAGTATAACCCCGGACCTTTTGAGCAAGCGCTATGGAGATAGCGAATGCTAGCGTTAGCCCAGCCATCCACATTGCAAGAGCTCTGGGTGTTCTTTCCATTGAAGCTTCACTGGCCACCTCCCTGGCTTGCTCACTGAGGTGGTCTACTAGCTGCCTGACTTCTGCGGAAGAACTTGCCGGTTCCCCGATTTGCGTTGCCTCCGCCAGCTGCTGTAACTTCAGGGATGCTTGGGGTCTCTGTGCTAGACAGTCCCACCATATCGCCGCCAAATATATAGCGCTTGGTATGATTAAGCTGAGAACTTCCGTGACGGCTGACCCTTGCCCCGATCCCGCCTGTGAGTGCTTCTTGTTGCCCCCAGGTGTACCTGTAGCTCTCTGGTCTTGACCCACGGCTCTAGGGAGCTTTTTATCTCGTAATGCCCCGTAGGCGGTGACCTGCTTCGATCTTTTATTAGGTTGGCGCTAGGTAAATAAGGGTCTCAAGAATCCATTCCTGCGCCATCTTTGTATATGCCACTCCCTTCGTTCCTAGGAAATTCGACTGAGGCCAAATAATCTTTATATGAAAAATAACTAGATGACAATCGAAGTACATCTTTCTTTATTCAAAAAGGCTTTCGCCCTCAACTTTGTGGCCTTGAGGCTGGCTTTGAGGAAGAAAAGCTGCTGCTGTCAACTTCCACTCCAGTCTTTTCTGTTTGCGTAACGTTCTTTCCTCTGGCTCCATCGAGATGCACTGAGAGAAGTAGCTCTAAGGAGAAAGAGCTCCGGGCGTCCCTTGTAGAAAGGAACTCAACTCAAAACGAACCGAAAAACAACTGCTTAATGCTTTTGGCCGCTGAAGAGGAAAGAAATATAACATAATTACACTAGCTAAGCGAGAAGAGCTAGTGTAATTATGTTATCATTCACACTAAGATCTTCGATCCTTCTTCAACCTACTATCGTATGAGTAGCCCATACCCATGGGTTGGGTATGGAGTACGAACGGTTAATAAGTGGTGCTTTAAACGCCGCCCCGCTATCGCGGATGCAGGAATCGAGTAGGCCTGACCTATCTGATATGAGCTATACTATAGTCTAATTCCTCATCCTAATTCTAAAGACCCAATTGGCCGATTAGAGTTCGTATATCAGTAAACTAGTCGCTTAACTTTCTAACAAAGCAGTAGCTAGCACATCTCTTCCCTCTTCGAGCAACCGTTCACTTCCTCTACGGGCGAGTAACAAAGTTAACCACTTACTAGGTTCTTTCAGAACCTTAGATTCCATGAAATCAAATAATGAATCCTCAACCTCAGGAGCAAGAAGATGCTCCCAAAGCGACCCTGGGGATCCAGCTCACTATCGCCATTATCGTTATCCCTTTCAATTCCTACCCTATTCTCCATTCTATTAGGGCAGTCGCCATCACAATCGGAGTTTCGTTCCTCCTTCTCGCCAATTAGAATCTAACTCGGAACCGTAAATCTCAACTGGAAGACTATTTGACATGGAAGAGTCACTGCTAGGCGTACAAAAATCTCCTTATTGTGGTATGCTCCTATATCATCCTATTGATCTTTTTCGATAGCGCATGACGGTGATATGACCTTGAACTTTTGAAAAGATACGCCACGAACTGGAAAGGGGCTTGCTAAAGGCCCATAGGCCTGTGCAGACGTGAGGAATGTATTCTTTCTCAGGCAGGGCAGAAAGACTCTGAAGTTGCCGAAAATCGTCCGCTATTAGATAGATGCGCCTTATCCGGTCTTTGCGGAATAACCGTTGTTGGTGGTTTAGTAAGGGCATTAGAAAAGGCGTAACGCTGTTTGAGAGATATCTAGTTACTTTATTACCTAAAGTTCACTTATTTGTAGCCTACCACTTGCTTTCTCTTTTTAGGAGGAAGCTAAGCCAAGTCCAAGATTATGCTGTAAGGCATCGATTTCCGGCCGATTGCCTTCTGCAAAGGTCTCATATTCTTTGACAGATTCTCTATAAAGAGTACGGTACGGATGAGAAGAACAGATAAGGGTCTTGCCCGATCTTCCCTTTACAGGTAGGATATGTGTTCGATAGGAACGTCCTTAAAATGTGGGGCGCGTTCCGTCTATATCAGTTAATATACTGCTGGAGTTGGATTCTTTGAGCTGTTAAACAATAGATACATGGGGGTTTTAATAACGCCAGATCGGCTTATCAATAGTGAAAATAGAGTACTGCTGCTATTTATGCGTCCGCTTGACTCTTTTTGAGTAAGATCAGTAGGCGAGAAGCTCACATCCGGCTCCATATAAGACATAAGTATTTACGATGCTTTGAATAGCAATCTTTCGTA
>PGWS01023297.1:0-17689 GCA_002896235.1 Cicer reticulatum | reverse complement strand
ACTTTATCATCCCAAGTTCCTCCATGCACTCCATCAACTTGTTATGCCTAACATAAAATAAAATAAGATACATATAAAAATTTAATAAGTTTGAAGCTAGTATTTCATTAAACTATAAATAAACATTGCTCTGGTACCCTGTAGACAAAAACTCGGCCGCTTTTACATTTGAGGGGCTCTCCAGCCATGTGCTGTATTTAATAAAGCTCTGCATCCAATGAGAGCAAACATCAAATGCTTGGGTCACTGCTTCGGCATTTGGAGGACCTTCTGGTTCACTTCTATGACCATGTGACTGTTTTGTGATGCTTGTGATTCCCGGATAAAAAGGAAGCCAATCCAGCTCTTCACAAACTACCTATGCAGTTAAAGGACTTCACCAGTTAAACTAACTTAATACTCAAGCGTATATGTTAATGTAAGGACCATAAGTACTAACCTCAACATACAATTGATATGAACTAATGGATGAGAGCTGAGAGTAGTATAAAACACTGCCCCCAATAAGATACCTGTAACAAATAGTTACATAAATAAATAAATGCATATAAAAATTCATAGGATACAAAAACAAAGTTGCAGAAAGAGGTGCTGAAGTTGCATGAATTATTATGATGAATCATGACAAGACTCCTGAAACAATAAGAAACATAATATTCCAACAATAGTAATATATGTAACAGAAGTAGCACCTGATGAAATCTTCAATTGGATCATCAAGAGTACGAAAACCATTTGCTAAAAGAAAGGATCGTGTACTTCTGCCTAAAGCAATAAAGAATCCAAATATAGCCAAATCCTTCTCCAAAACCTGCACTATGCTAACTTTCAGCTGAAGCCTTTTGTTACAAAAAACATTAATAAATGGAAAAGGATTGAGCACTATGATACTCAATTTAACTCATCACTCTATTCTTTTTATTTTATTTACATAAAGTGCTTTCACTTGAACTTTCTAATAGAAAGTAAACTTAGCACAATTTTTAAGCATATTCCTGCATGTTTAAAAAAAAACAGAAATCATTTCAATGTATTATACTCCCTCTTGACTCAAATATAAGCAAAAAACTAATCATATTTGATGGTCCAAAATTTGACTAACTTCACTTTATTTCATGCTATTTTTCTTAAAATATCCTTTAATGTAACAAGTTCCAATATAAGATTAAATGAAACGAGGGGGTAATTTAGGAAATCTTGTTAGTATTTTGATTCTACCAAGGAAATCAAATAAAGGTAACTACTATTCTTAATTTGTGTGCAATAGTTAGTTTTGCTTATAATTGAGTCTAGAGGTAATAAAATATATTTGTTTTTCAAAGCCAGTCCATAAAACAAATTTCAGGATCAAGAAAGTCGTGAACTCCAGATGTCAACACAATCAAAATAAATTACAGTCACATCACAGCCTCATAGGCACAAGACCATAACCATGTTAACGAATAAGAATAGGTAAAATGATACATTTAAAGAAAATTATAGGTCTCACTCAGGTAATTTAATGTAAGTGTAGTTATTGAATACGTATTCCTAGACATTAAACCCGACATCCCTTCACCAGTAGTGTCAAAACCAAGATGTCTTCAAAACTGAACATAACTAACCTCAATGCTTTCAGATGTTGTCAGTCTTGACCATATTTTCTCCTTATCAATAGCTTGCTGTAGCTGCCTTTGAACAAGATTTACCCAGAAAACAACCTCTTCTGAACCCCACTCACCTTTCGCTCTACAAGCTGCAGCTCGTGGACCGAAATGTACAAGAAATTCTCTGTGTAGACCAACATCCTTTATAGAATTATAAGCTTGACTTACGGGAATTAAACCAACAAGCATGTCCATCAAACTACCAGCTATCTCTGTGCTCATGGAAAAGAATTGTGAGCAAGAAACTTTTGCAGGGCCAAGTTTAGCAATTGCAGCAATGCATGTAAGTGCAAGCAAGAGAAGTGATATGTCACTTGCACTGCTTAAACCTTTACTTTTTCCAGACCTGGGAATTCATTCAAAAAAATTACTTCTGCATTTTTGATAAATATAACACGAAGGAGCAAGAAAAGAGCCCTAAAAATTAACGACTCAGAATGTAGAAATGTCAAAAGAGAACATACAAAGAAATGGCAGAAGTAAAGCGTCCGTCTCCTTCAAACTTAGTAACAAAGGATGTCACTACAGCTGGAACTTGCTCAGACCAAAACCACTCATATACTTCGGGCTGTTTGGCTGATAATTGCTCTCTAATTAAGCTCTCCAAGGGAGCAGATAGCCTTAGCAAACTGGACCAATGCAACATTTACACAAGTTTTAGGCGGAAAGCAACTAGAGAGAGCACTGTTAAATATTAAAACTAAACGTATAGAGAAAGAATGAAAGGAAGAAAACCATGAGCCAGTGGAATACCAGCAAATCAAATATTGGAATGCAGACAAAACAGTTTATAAGTATACAATCACTTTGTCTAATGATAAAAAATTTAAGTGAATTTTAAAGTTTGTCTGTTATAAAACTTCCATATTAAAGGAACATCACAAATTAATACCTAAATGCGCGTCGCAGATTTAAACTTTTAGATGATTTGCATAATATTCAACAAAATTCAGATTTCATTGGGAAAAGACATACATTTTAAACATCAAAATTTGACATTAGGATGCACCATAGCTATAGGAAATACATTTCAATGGTTAAAACATCAAACGACTGAATTAATTATCTGATGAATAATTTCGGACACATACAAATTTCTTCACACAAGGAAAAGCAAAGAATTCCTATTTCCTTCTAATAAATATGTTTAATGCAAAAGAAACCGAAAAAATGAACCAAAATGCAAAGCAACATGTTACCTCCTTTGAACAAATACATTGACATTTCTATCTCTGCTATCACCTTTGGATGAAATTTCACTTGCAGCATGCAATAAGGAGTACACTGCAGCCTGAAAAAATTTATGTAACCTGTTTCTCAGTTCCTCATAAATTTTGCCAATTTGGAAGCAGTGAGACATAGTGAGATAGTAATAATTCTTGTAACAAAGGCAATAAAAGAAACATTACCAAAATTCATTTATGATAAAGAATCGGCAGTGTATAACATTACCAAAATTCATCTATACAAATGATATTCGTTTGTAAGATAGTAATTAACTCGTAAACGATAATTATAGAATATCTTATAAATATTCATTAATTATATTAGAGTATCTTGAGTTATTTCTTATGATCAATTTATAATCATAGAGATATCTTAGAATATCTCTCAAATTATTAGATGTGTTCCTGATTTAGGATTGGAAGTCTAATGTTCTCTATAATAGAGATTAGTATTGAGTCTTTTTGTACAAGTAGCAAAAGTATTAATCAAATAATATTCAAACCCGTTATTATCCTTCCTTCTCTTTTTCTCTAAAAATCCCACAACTTCAACATAAATCAAGTTAGATTCTAGGTAGCCAAATTTGTTAATCACTCTCAGAATGTTTTCTAACAGACCCAGTCTTACTTGAATAGACTCAAATTATGATGGTGTCATGAGTTCAACTTAAAAGTAAAAGTTCGAAACATGGGGCTCATTGTGTTTCGTCTTTATGCGGAAACGACATCAAAAGTCATATCTTATCATTCCATCACTAGCTGAATTGGCCTAGGAGGATAGAACTTCAGTTTGTCATAAAGTAATGCTTTCAATGACCATAAAGCAGCAGTACTTTGTATCACAATTCACAATAATGTTTTTAGCAGTTGGATTGGCCTATTGATCCTTTGTATGTTTGTTCTAATGATGAATGAAGCATACAATTTTAAGTTATCACAAATGAGTTGGTATTATGGATAAAAATCTTAGAGACAGATACGGTGACACTGCATATAGTTCAAATATTAAGTTCTATTAACTCCAATAACTATGACGTCACGGCTCACATACATACCAATGGAAAGTTTCTTCACATAACTACAAATATGCCTGAACTGAATATTGCCATATATTACTGCATGTTTTTGTCAAAACACCAACAAGGCATGCAAAATAAAACTTAGTCGCGCTTGTTACTTTTACAATTCCTCTGGCGTATATTCGTCTAAACTCACGCAAGTTAAACAAATGAATAGCATTGCCTTTGCAAAAAAAAAAGAAAAGAATAGCATGCCATCACAAAGGCTGTCAGTCAAAATTTCATATTGCCAAATCACAAATGCATGTCAAACATTACAAATGATATGAATCAAACAAATATTGTCGAAAAATTAAAATTCTGATGATACCTGAATGACAGAGCCTTCACCACGGCGGTTTTGGTCGACTCCAACCAAGAGTTGAAAACCAGGATACACGCTGAGTACGATTTATGACTCTTAATTGCTAGCTCAAACCTGGCTGCATCATATAAAGCTTGACAAGTCCATCATAAAGTTTTCATCTCGAGTGAACTATTCAGTTATCATCCTCATTTTTTCAAGGTTAGCACTAGTGTCAGCTTGTGGGACTCCCATTACAGTCATACCATCATCAAGGGGCAAATGGGAAACATGCGTAGATTCCTACAGGGCTAGAAAATGTTAAATAGTATTTTCTACAATCCACCCAAACCATGACCATTGCTCGTTAACAAATCATGTCGATATGAGGCATCCTTTTCTTGAACTGCCCCATTTACTAAATAGTACACAATGCAAGTCCGACACTTTTCTCCCTACACAAGAGGACCATTTGAAAGCCAACAATTCGAGGAGCTGCCAAATGACTAGCAATTAGAAACAGCACACACGCATTACACATGCCATAACTATATATAATAACTAGGCTCAGATGAATACAATAGGTTATTAAGGAACAACAGAGAACAAGCTCCTTCCACCATATTATTTCATGCAGCTTGTAACTACTATTTGTAACCCTAAAATTTAGTTTGAGCTCAATCCTGCAAAACTGGCTTGTAAATGAGGAATGCCTCCTATTTATATCACATTTTTAGGGTCATATCTCATTCAATGTGCGACTCTCAACACACCTCTCACACTCAGGATTGGACAACTAGAGTGTGACGTGAGTAGCTCGATAGCAAGTGATCCAACGATGTTGGATAGACTTAATATCATCTTAAAATTTGGTTGGACTTAAATCAACCCTACAGATTGGCTTGTAAGGTGAAGGATGAGCGGGATGACTCTCATTTGTAAACATATTTCAGATCAAATCTCATCTTACAAAATCAGCTATAAGGTGGAGGGGATGACTCTATTTATAGATATTTTCTGGCCCATATCTTATATCTCATGTAATATGTGACTCTCAAGAGTAAAGATTATCTATGACTTTAAAAGCTAATTAGTTTAAAAATATTTTTTAATCATATTAAGCCAGTATATACACTTAAGCCACTAAAAACTTGACAAATACTACACAATTCATATGGTTACTACTGAATTTCTTGCAAGAAAACTATGCATCATAGCTACTCTCTACAATTCTCACAAATCTAGTAAAACGTAATATCCTCGAGCAAACAAAATTGTTTGCAATAAATAATTCAAAATAGGGAAAACCGAAATGAAATTGGAAAACTTAAAGATTACAATTGCAGTTATTAATTTTCTCAATCAATTCACGTGTATCGTTTCAATGTAATCTATTTCGAAAAAGTAAACCTAAGTTCCCTTAATATTCCCTCATTCAGCGAAGAAGGACCGTAATATGTCAATAGAAATAGAAGAATAGAGATATGGAATCCCTTAGGTAGGAAGTTGGTGGTGGAGTGGCGATTTAACTGCCATGTAACGGATGAGATTTTGGAGAGAAAATAACAGTTTTGCGATAACTAGAGAGAGATAGAGAGAAGTTAGAAGGAGGGAAATGGAAGAGGTTGGGTGGTCCAAAACAGACACGGAAATAGAAGAAAGAAATAATGAAAATGAATGATTTAGCTGCATTAAGGGAGAGGTGCTTTATCTGAATACGTGGGAACAACAAATCACACACAATTACAATTTACAAAACCAGTGTGCTGTGTGTGATTGCGATTGCTGGCGGAGCCCCTGGTACGTATTCGCGTTTGTTATGACCCACTCCTTCTACTGCGTCAGCCGATACACTCATACGACATTCTATATACAACAATTATTTCTTTCTTTTTAAAAGCATTATTATATTATTAATTATTATTATTATTATTAAGTTTATTCTCTTATTTTTATTAATTAAGAAAATCATCGTTTTATTTAAATTTGATAATTTGTGTAATTTAATTTAAATTTTTGGAAAGTTTTTAATTTTGATAATTTAATTAAATGTTTATGAAAATTAATACATTTAGATGATTTTATAATTTAATTGTATGTTATATTATTTAAATATTCAAATCGTTTTTTTTTAGTTTAAATATTAAATAAGACACAAAATGTCAATTTTAAAATAGATCGACACATATGTGAATTGCTAAAAATAAAAGAAAAAAATCTTATTACTAATTATATTATTATTATTATTATTATTATTATTATTATTATTATTATATTAATATTATTATTATTATTATTATTATTACTCCTAGTTATATTTACTCTAAATTGGTTATTACTATAAAGTTGAAATTATATGTTTTAAGATATAATAAGAATTTTAATTTTTGTTATCTCTTTAAAAAAATTTCTTTGACTTTTGATTTGTAAATTTTTTTTTTTTTTTTTACACTTATGGTTGCTACTATTAAATCTAACAAATAGAGATTCTACATGAAACTTTTAATGGAACGTAGAAGATTTTTATATCGTTATAAAATATTAATTTAATTATAGATCGTTATCGAAATAGAATTTTTCTATGAATTAATTGAAATATATTAAACAATGAACTTTTAGGATTTTTAATGTAATAATCCAAGTTCTCTGTATCAATATATGAACGTGGGTTTTAAGGAGTAAATGCAACGATTAAATTAATAAAATGATTATTTTGGAAGTGATGCAACCGATTTTCATAATGAAATTGGGACTAAAGTCGTGGATGAAAAATATTGTGTGGATTAAAATTAAATTAAAATTACATAAATTTAAATTAAGATTTTATAAGAATTAAAAATATATATTAATCTTAAAATTTAACAGTTTTAAATTACTCGGAAGTCACAATCCCAAACAACAAATTTTAGAGAACACAATAGAAGTATTTGATTTGACCTCAAGTCACATTTCTAATGTTTCTCACTTACGTAGGTCATTGTTTGATCCAAACCACTTTTTGAGATATTATTCGCTTTAAAGGGTTTTTGTTTAAGCCCTCGTGGTTGTCTTAGTAACTATGTCTCGATAGATGGAGAGTGTGAGTGCTATTTAAACTTTAAAAAAAATTGATCTTTGATATATTCATATTTTATAACTTTTTAAAAGAGAATCGAAAAAAACTTTAAAAGATAAATTACTTTGAGTAGTTTTCTCATAAAGAACCTAAGTATATAATCTTTTTGCTACAACTTTTTATAAAAAGCAATATTTCAAACAAACCCTCAAAAAAAATGCTTAAATGAGATGTTGTTTTAAGTAACTTTTAATTAAAAATCAATATTGATGGTATCTTCTTTTTGAAAATGTGATTTTTATTATGTTTCAATCTATAAACATTAATATCTAGGAAAATAATAGGGGTAGTCGTCAACTTTTTCCTAGCAATTTGTTTTCCATCTACGTGAAGGGGTGGTTCAAGACCATTTTTTGGCCGCAAATCACTCCTCATAACTAGACATGGTAATGGAGTAGCGTGGGGGGCGGTTTTGCCTTCTCCACCTCTGCATCCGGCTAATAGATGAAAACCCGCACTCGCTTCCGTTTTTAGCGGGTGTGAAATTTAAGACCCATCTCCGCCTGTACGGCAGGTTCTAGGTTTCCCTGTCCACACTCGCACATCATTCATATATAAAATTATAAATTAAAAATCATATCTTTATAAATTATTATAATAAAATATTTTATTATCAGACAGATAGTAAAATTTAAAAAAATATTTTTTATAGAGATGAAGTTTTAATTTTTAATATTCAATATGCTTAATATATATAATTCAAAAATTAACAATTATTACTAGCAGAGCATGGCGGATGCGGGGTGGATATCAACACTGCACCTTGAATTTTTAATTCGAGGAAAACCGCACCTAATCAAGACGGATTTTTCCCCGCCAAAATCAAGACGGTTTCGGGTGAGTATCCGCGGGTGAGAAAACTTGTTTTTCTCTGATTTTATTTGAATAAGTGGTTTCACATATATTAGTTTTCTTTCACGTTTTGTTAATGATTTGCATTTTAAGCGCAATGTATTTTGATCGTCGGTATGGTGTGACGTTTGTTCTCGTCTTATTGTAGTTTCGTTGATTCAGATTAAGATATTAGTTAGTATCAACATAACAAATTTAATCTATGACCTTTGGCGTTATCAATATTTTATATATTCACACGAAATTGTAAAATTTGTGTTCAAAGATTACATTTTCGATTTTAGCAACGTTGAATTTGTATTTTTTTTAAATGTACTCTATCAATTTTAATGAAAAAATATCATTTTTTTAATGAAAAAAATCATTAATATCTAAGTACTAAATATCAAATCCATTTTTTTATATGCCTCAATATAACTGAAATAGCTTTTATTATTTTTTAGTAGATTCTCGTAAGAATCATTATTAAAATATAAAATGAATATAACTTTTTTAATTTTAACAACAGGCCGACAAAGCCTAATTGTTACATCAGCAAAACAAAGAAAAAAATTCTCAATATTAATGTCACTTTATATTTGTATGGGTAGCATTGATTATTTATACATCACTTCATATCTATTAAACATTTTTTCCTTAATTGCGAAATTTAACAATACGTTTATATGCGAACAAGAATATAAATGGCATAAAATATTGAAAATATATCTACTAGATTTTTGTCAAACCAATCAATCAGATTTTTTGTCATTTCATTTAGTTCTTCAACCTTGTTTCTAAAGTGTACTTATTAATTCTTGATAGTGTCTGGAGCTTTATCATAAAATGGGTCGAAGGGCGGAAAAGATGATTAGCACAAGCAGTGGAACTTCTAGAGATTCACGTGGCAAAATGTGTGTTTCTACAATTGCTTAGGTAGCCTTGTATGGTTATATGCTTATGTGCTTTGTGTGATATTTGTGTTTGATTATTGTTTGATTGGTGTAAATGTGATGATTTACACGTGCATTGCTTCTATAAGGCGATATGTGTGAATTGTGTGATTGTAATTGAATTAATTCCAAGGTGTCGCTTGAGCCATTGTTTCTGATTGAGAATGTAAAATTGATGGAGATATTAAAGGACTGTGATTTAAGAAACCACAAGGAGATGCGGATTTTAATTTTGAAGTATGATAATATACAACTTTTTAACTAAAGCTATTTAAAAGATATTAATAGTAATTTATAAACTGATTCTCTAAGTGTAAGATTTTATATAAATAAATTTGAATACCACATTTTTGGATTTTTAAGCTATGTTAGTCAAATGTTTAAATGTTGAGAGAAAATTATCTCTCAAATGCTTAATGATTAACAAAATTGTTTTTAAGATTATGATAATATGTGTTATTTAACTTGTGCAATTGAGTGTATTAAATTAAGAAAACAAGTTATTCACCTTCTTGTTAGATGAAGCGTTTTTTACACATTTTAAATATGTCCTCTACCTTAGAGGATAAACAAGGGGAGAATGAAATTATGACCTCTATAACAGAAGATAAACAATATTGAAAAGATGATGAATTTATGTTAGAAAACAAATAATGTTGAAAAAGATGGTGAATTTATGTCCTCTATATTAGAGGATAAACAAAACAGAAGAAATAATGAACTTCTATTTTCTATTCATCCTTATACATGGGAAAATTAGTAAAAGTACCAAAGTACAAAAGGCGATGTCCTTAACTAAAAAGGCAAGACATCACAGTTGTTGCGAAAGGAAAAAGTCAAAAAACACAAGTCACATCATAATTCATGGAAGCTTAATCCTCATATCCGATGATGGACTGGAACATTCATCCTCTTAGCTTTTGTATTACAAGGACAGATGAATGGCATATTTGCAATTCTCAATAAAGACCATGAGCAATTATTCAAGACTCCAACGGATACTTTGTACTTCTCTTTATATTTGAGCATCATCACCTCTATAATTCGAGATAAACTCATCTCATCAAACACAACAAACATCATACAAAGAAAAAATAAAAGCTGTGAAGAGCATACTCATCCTCTAGATATATTTCGTTAACTATTCTTAGAATATATATTTGAAATCATTTTCCTCTTAGAAAAGTTTATCATATTGGAAGAATCATACTCTTATCAAAACTATATCCTCGAGTTAATGTAAATTTGTTGGTAGTTAATCTTCAAGAGATAAATTGGTTTATGTAAGTCCGTATGAGGCTAAGAATAATACAAGTGAAAAGAGTCCCTTTACGAGGAAAGTCTTTTGAGCCATAGTGAAAACGCACAAGTTAGTGAGGACTAAACGTAACTCATTTTGGGGTGAATCAGTATAAATTTAGGTGTATCATTTTCTATACTCTCTTCTATTATTTGTCTAACTCTGATTTCAAACTTTTATCCTCTAAAAACTATCTTCTATCCTCACATTAGAAGAATACAAATTTTAAAAGAAAAAAAAATCAGAAAAAATAACATCTTTATTCAACCCGCCTTTCTAGTGATTTTTAACTACTTCATTGAAAAGA
Source organism: Cicer reticulatum (assembly GCA_002896235.1). Taxonomy (NCBI): domain Eukaryota; kingdom Viridiplantae; phylum Streptophyta; class Magnoliopsida; order Fabales; family Fabaceae; genus Cicer; species Cicer reticulatum. Next base: position 6,949 of record PGWS01023297.1, on the reverse strand, counting down.
ACTTATGATCGGATTTAGCTTTCAATTAATAATATCACTTGTTTCTTTTCAATTGAAATGTGTGTTCTCAACAATTTGGTTTTTCATGTTTTAGCTGTCGCGATAAACCTCAAATGCAAGTGGCTCACTCTTTACAACCACATTTTAGTTTGAGTGCTTATCTGGAGGAACTTCTAGTTTCAACCTGAGTTCGAGGTTCATGAGAAAGACAAAAACATAGGGAATATCTTGGTGTGAGGACGAGCTTTCATATAGAAGCATATAATAGTATAACGGATTAATTCAGAGTATGAGATTCATAAGGGATTCAAGGGTAGGAATTTAGTGAGAGTGAGGGGATCACGTGTCACCATTAGCAATAACACAGGTACCTCTCCCAACTCTATCAATTCTCATTTTCCATTCTTTCTTTCATCTTCTCCAACCCACTCATCCACCAATGATTGAATCTAGTTACACATTCAATTTGAAAAACAAGGGATTGGACCGTTTGATTAAAAACCCAAACTGAAAAAAGTCTCTTCATCTCAAAAAGCTTATTATGCATAGTTATGCACGTTTATTTTTTAGGTTGCTTACCTTCTTACATAAATACAAATACATCAACATGACATTCTCGGAAATAAGGCTTCAACTTTTTGTAGTATATTGAAAATTGGTTCAAAGAGAATGGTTTATTCTTAAAAATGTTGAAATCTCATCTATTAATTGCACGACAAGATGTAGCTTAAACCTAAATTCTAAATATTTGGTCTCTTATTCAAAATTGGCTACAATTTTTTTTTAACAAATTATCTGTTTGACATCAACATATAAGATATTTTCTTTGCATAATAAATTTCATGACACCATCAATTCACATCATGATAATTGATGAAGAAGTTGTAAGGGCAAAAGAACCATCTTTTTGGATCATATTACAGAGTGGAAAAGAAAAGCCATTTGTTTTAGAGATTGCGGGCAGAAAAAAGAGGCAAAGAAAAAATATCAGAGAGGAAACTCTAGTGAAATAACCACACACAAAAAAATGAATCAATGTGTGATTTGTTTGCATCCTAAAATTGGTCCTTTATGCAAACTCCTTCAATTTCTGCACTATAACTCATTCCCTAACAACAATACTACACTAGATATCATTCTTAACATGATTTACCACCCAATCAAGTCTCTTTTCCTCTTCTTCTCTCTCCTCTCCCTCTATGCATGTATTTTTATTGGTGGGAATTGGATAGAGATTTTAAAGATTTTTACTCTAATGCCCTCATTCAAGTGTGGAAAATGTCTCATAAGTCACAAGCTCCATATTGGGCTACTTTGCAAATTGGGCTTAAGGTGTCTACTTAGTTTATTTTCTAATTCTCCTCCAAAAACATACTAGTAGGACTTTCTAACAGAACCCTTCCTAGACTAGCTATCAATCATCTATGATAAAATAACTCTAAGAATTTAATATAAAAAAGTTTATTACTTTGCTTTAAAAAAGACTTTTTATGACTTGTGTTAAGAATTAGGGTCATGCTAACAAAATACTATAGAAAAAAAAGGAGAAAAAATAAAATAAATAAACTCTTGAATTAAAAGTTTATAATTTTTGTAAAATTCTAAAACATTGAAAAAAATACGCCGTTACTAATATTTCATTTCTATATGTAGACTTTTAACAAGTGCCTCACACTTGTTAACATTTCCCAAAAAATTATAACAACACACTCCAAACCATATTTCTTGTCTTTAATTTTCACCATGTTCACATATCTTTTCAGACATTGCCCCATTTAGTTAAGAGCTTATCCATTGTTGGCAAATCACCTTCTTGCCAATCCTCCGTATGAATCCTTGACTTGTGAGGTACTTACAAATTCCAAATTGTTTTCCATTCACCTTGGTGTCTTATTTTAGTAGAATCAATACAATGCCTATCATATATCTATAAGTTGATCAAACGTAAAAATTCCCATTCATAGTCTACTTCCTAATGCACTTACCCTCAACCATTTGTAACAAGCAAGTAGAATTTCCATCACCTTCAATATATCACGTTATGAAAAATTGCCTACTTAAGTCCTTTCATACAGCTGCTACAAGAAAAATTGCCAATTTACTGACGGTCAGAAGTCATTAATAATTAGCTAAAGCTGTGTAATTCAATACCATTAGTGGTTTCTATAGCGGCATTGATTCCACCAATTAAACTGTAGTTGCAAAATTTTGTGGCGGAAAACACTGCTACAAAGCCAATACATTTTTTCTTGATTAACATTTGTGAGGGACTTGGCTCCCACAGACCATTTGTTAGCTTTGACCACCACAAATATTGAGGGTCTTGGTCACCACAAATCTACATGAGTTTATTAATAAAATTATCATGTGGTTTTTAGCCACACATAAATTTATAAAGACTTTAACGCTACAAATTGTGTGAAATTTAAAAGTTACATATGTGAAATCTTAGTTACTACAAATTTGTGAGAGTATAAAAATATTCTCAAGGTCTGACTGGCACAAAATGAATATTTGACTTAATATTACTATTTTAACGTAGGAAATACATACAATGAAAATATTAATGAAATTCAATTAAGGATTAAATAGAAGTATAGTAAGAAAAAATCACACAGAAGGAGAGATCATAGGTAGGGAGAAAGTTAGTTGTAATAAAAGTTTATAGAAAAGATACAAGTGAGAAATGAAGAGAGAAAAGAGAAAAATATAGAGAAATAGTGATATATATTACGAAGTGAGGTGAAGTTTTGTGAAGGTCTTACACCGTCACAAAATTTGATTTTTTTGTCTCCATGCTATTTCTGGGCGGGTCAGCTTCAAAGTCACCAAAAAGACACAAAGATTTCCATAAAATAATGTTTGTTTTCTTCATCTTTGAGGTCCTTTTGGCCAATATATCAACATAATTGGTTCCACAACTAAGATTTTTTTCCAGTAATTACGAGTGTCTTGTCGCTTACTAGTATCTTTTTAGAGTTGGTTCCATGATATCACTCACGATGGATTATTTTCAAAACCTCGTCACGGAGACAATTTAATTTAACAATGAATAGTTTTAGAGTTGGTATAGACATTGGTATTGCCTCTTGTGTCCTAATTTCCATCGAAGGTCACTTTGAACTATGATCCGTAATGTATTGGATGTTTATGATCCAAACAAGAAGGCACTGTGACCCAAGTGGAATCCTCCGTAATTCCTATTGGGAAAATATTTGACTTTGAAACACATGTGACTAAATTCTATGATCAGTGGTAAACTCCAACTTGTGCTATCCCTAACATAACCAAGTTTGAACCCATAAAATTAGTCAGAAATTCAGCCACAAAATTGCTTTCGTCATGGAGCTCACAACTAAGCTAATTTCCCACCTATTTCTACCCCATAGATTGAGTTGATCATTCTCTCCATTCAATCACTGAGAGTAGTAGACTAGTAGGCAACAGAAAAGTGCTAATACAGTAAACACAATCATAAGTTGCCAAGTAGTGATATTGCTCTCGCATTTATTTGCCTTCAAAACCAAAGTAAGTGTAGTCCTCCAAAGTGCATCCAATTCGCCTATTTTTCTGAAAATCCATCTTCGGAGAATACCCTTCATAAATTATTAGTCTTTAAGTCCTCCAAGCAACACTTCATATACTTACAATCAATTTTATCATGATATTTTCTAATAAACATCTTTTGGTAAATAATACAACCTCTGCTTTTAATTATAAGCATTTTTTAGTAAAAAATTTATTTTCTAAATAAAGTTCTCTTTCAAGTTACCAGCTAAATGTTTATTATTTTTTGCAAAATATACCCCTTATTGATATAATTAAATTTATTTTAGAAAAACGAAAAAATGTATTATGTTTATGTATAAAACTATTTTAGAAATATTAATATATAAATTGACAAATTAAATTAACTAAATATTTTTTTAATATATGTGAAGACAACTAAAAATTAGCTTAAATATTTGATTCATCTATGTAGTTTGCACATTTATTATTTAAGTTTTTTTTTTTACAATTTAAATCTTGTAAGTTTTAATTTAATTTTAAAATCATTCTTATCGTTAGTTGCTGTATAAAAAAAGATTATGTGGCAAACGAAAGAATGACGTGATAGAGTATAATAAATAAAATAAAAAAAATATAAAATTAAGTAATTATTGATTAAAAAAGAAATAGAAAAAAAATGAAGAAAGTTGAAGATGTATCTTTTAGTCCCTCCATTAAAATCAGAAAATCGGTTTGGGTATTAAGACTTTCTTCTCTTTCTCTCTATCATCACATTACCATTACCAAAAACACTAACATCACATCACCATCTTCAAATCATCATCATCGCATCAGCATCATCAAACCACCATCTTCAAATCACCATCACCATCATATTTGAATCTTTATCTGCAACAAACTTAACTCGTTTTTAGTTGTGTGAGTGTGGGTTATAGGACTGCAATGCGTTATATTAATCTCTAACTTTGATGAAAACCCTAACCGGAAATTTTTAGAGATGTCTTATTAGATTTGAGTAAATTTTCTTTAAATATGTTATTTTTATGTTTATTTTTATAGTTATAGTTTAAATTTACTAAGTTTAATGTGTTGATTTTTTGTTTTGTTTTGTAGACTCATTATTGTTGTCAATTTTTGTTGGTAATGCGATGATCACTACAAGAAAAAAAAACGTTTTGCGGCGGTTAAAAAAAAGGGTTTGCGGCGGTTTAAAACCGTTGCAATTTGATGTTTTGCGACGGTTCCTGCAACTGTCCGGCAGATTCGGCGTCGCGAGGCCAATTTTGCGAACGGTTCACAAAACCGTCGTTCCAAAACCGTCGCCAACATTTGCGACGGTTCACACCGCCTCTATTATTTTGCGACACTTAGAAACAAACCAAATTTATTTTTTTCTGCACAATTACGACAATTATCAACCGTCGCTAATATTAACTTTGAGGCAGTTTGAACCGTCGCAAACCTAATAATTTAAAATAAAAAAATATGATACAATTTTTTTCCTATTTTTAATCAATTAAAATAAAAAATATTCATAAATACCATCCACATAATTTAAATACATAATTAATAACTATTGTACCTAAAATCCAATTTATATAATTTTTTCAAAACAAATAACACCAATTCATACATTGAAGTTAACTAAAACAACAAATAAAATAGTTTAAATATTCAAAACATTAATTAGTGGAGTAGCTAACAATACAAAACAACTCCATCAAACTTAGAAGTTCATCCAAATATCTAATTAGTCCCTAATGAAGTTGTTCCACGATCATCAGGTTGGTGGCTGGACTCAGATGAACGTCTACCATCTATTGGCGATTCTATGTCCATTGCCTGAAAAAAAAGTATATATTAACCTCAATGAATATTGATAAATATTGTCAAAACTAATTAACTAAATTTCTCTTATAGCTATAAGAAACCTTTACACGATGATATTTTTAATCAAAGACAAACAAGTCTCACAAGATTTTTAAATATGTTTGCTATGAAAAAAATAATTTTTACCTGTTTGTCTCTAGAATTTTGCATTTGCATCAAGAAAGTAATTTGCTCCTTCAAACATATCAACTTCAGAATCCCTTTTCTTTAAGCCTATCAATTTTAGCTTGCATTTTCTCCATCTTTTCATTAGCTTCAGAGGAAGACATCGATCTTACAGAGTGAGAAGTAGTGTAATAATTTGTGATGGTGTTATTCCAGTCCCATACAGACGAACATATCCAGGATGGTTCTTTTTCTAAACACATTAACAAATGCTTCATTTGGAGAAGGAGTCTTCTCATTTCAGCTTGCAATTGTTCCTGTGCAAACAGATAAAGCAGAACTAAATTCCCTCACTATTACCAAAACTAACAGTTGCATCTTTGATTTATAAGGTGGTCAATAACAAATAGTTACAATTACATAACACTTCTATTATTTACACTTACATATTTTTCCTTGGCTTCGTCGTTGACAAATGACCCATCAGACTTTTTATGACAAATTGAATACATTTCACCCCTACTGTATTTTTGACCATCTCTCAGTTCCTACAAGTAAACACATGTAATAAGTACATGTTCAATTAAGTATGCAATCAATAGTAGATTGAAAAAATCCTACCAACTCATCCCTCTTCCTTGCAAGCGTCTGAGAGCCTAATGTATGAAGGATCGTTAGCTTTTCTCTATTTGCAGCATTCTTATCAGCCTTCTCCTACAATGATAACAAATGACATAAAAAAACTAAACAATAGAAAACAAATGACAACGCAACAAAAGAATAGTTACCATTGTATCTGTCTTACGCCTGTATTGGACAAAAATAGTCCAATGGTCTTCATTAATAGAACGTGGATAATTTTGTAGATTTTCCTCCAAAGAAAGATCCCACTTATAAAATTTCTTAAACAACCTACATCGTGCATCTCGCCATTTCTTTCCAAGGCTTGAAAGGATATATTTTTTGTTGTCTTCATCATCGACAACAAATTTTGACTAGCATAATCATAAAAAAAAATTAGTTTACAATCAAAACAATAAAGAATATTCAAATGTTTATAATTGATACCTGTATTTTATCCTTAAAAATTTCATTTTTTCTTGTCGATGGAACTAGTTTCCAATTGTCGTACATTATAGGAAAATCCTTAAACTTCCTTGCAATTTCACCCAAAAAACCGCCTAACAAACCAGCAACTGATCCTACCGGTTGCCCATTTGAATTCCATCTAGTTATTATTATGCTAACATTAGGAGGAGCTTCAAGCACGTCTGATACCCTTAAGTGTGTCTTTGAAATATGTCCCGCCTCATCTAACACATAAGTCAACGAAATATGTCATATTGCAATCATGTAAAACAATTAAATTTTATAAATATAATTAGACATTAGATAACATACTAATGACTTCTACATCCCAAAATGTAGAATTCCTTTTTTGAGA
>PGWS01023292.1:0-21821 GCA_002896235.1 Cicer reticulatum | reverse complement strand
TAGCTCATACATTTTCATGTTGAGATGCGGTGCGGCTACATGGGTGAATAACGTTGTGATGAGATGATGTTACTATGATTGTCAAGTAGTATTTGTTCCTCAATCAAGTTAATGGTGCACGTCTCATTCAGAATCGTTGGCTGACAAAAATGGGCAATTGATTGAAGAATGAATTATTTAGAGATTTTTGTTGTTGCAGGGAATAAATTATCCCTTTTAAACAATTGTCGAAGACTTAATTGTTGGGGGTCCAATTGTCCCTTTTGAAAGAATATGTCCCGTTGGACAGATACATTGGTGACTCAGCGCACAAATCAACATAAAGAACCAATTTTCTAGAGGTTTAGGTAGGGACTAAGTTGTCTCGTTTTTTTTTTCTCAGGGACTAAAATATGCTTTTATTTTTCTCAGGAACTAAATTGGGTCTCGTAGTTTTTCTTATAGACTAAAATGGGTCTTTGCTCTACAAAAAATTAAAGACATGGATATTTGGAAGTTGACAGCCAAAGAAGAAACACATATTCAGGAAAAAACTAGAAGATATTAACATAAAACAAAAAAAGGAAAGATGCAAAACAGTTGATGTACTTTCAAGGAAAAAACCTTGGATGCACTATTCCAGGAATTGGTAAAGAAGGTTGTGGAGGATAGTGTACCTCCTGCAAAGAATCAGCTTTTGCTCTGAAAGATGCCGCCAGGAATTCAGCTTCTTTCTTAAGTTTTCGTATTTTTTCCAAGTCAGAACAGGCTGCTTTCAAATGCTCTTTTCCAGAACTAGAGCTTGACACATGCAATTCTTGAAGCAAATTTTCAAGTTTTATCACAGCTTCTTCAACACTTGTCAATGCCTGAAATTAAATGTCAAAAAGAAGGTATCAACAAGAATATGATACATCAAAACAAAAGGTTTGTGATCCATCTAATGTATGAAGAATATTGATATGTTTAGATATGAAGATGTTAGATTATGCATTTATAAATTACTGAAATGGAGAGGACAAAAGCTGCTGTACAATTTATTGTTGCGTTGGTAACTTATTAGTATGACTAGGCTCACCACAGACGTGCATATTCATGCAGACCAACAGACATAGATTAAAGTGTGTCTATATATACACACACACATACATACACAAACAGAATCTCATTTGTGTGAAAAAAGGAGTAAACTAGTAAGCTGTACCTTTTCATTTAGGTCAAATACCTTGTGATTTCAATTCTTCAAACAATTGTTTTTTAACTCAACTTCCCTATTTTCTCTCTCATTTCCACAACTGTTCCATTCCCTAATTCATATACGAGAACGAATACTCTAGTTCATTGGATAAATTTTTCTTACTATTTGTAATCAATCATCCACTTTAAGGTTTTCAAACTTTTCATCACTACCACTTGAGGGTCCACTTCCGGATCAAATAGGAACCCCCTTGCTGTGTTGAATAAGGATAGACTGGCATTTGATGGCTCATGCTGCTTGATTTCAGAGCAAAGAGGAAACCAAAAAATTGGAGGAAAGGAGAGAAAAATTATAGAAATTTGAATGTATAAAAATATAAATTATATCGACATCCCTAAATTTAAGATGCTTAAGGAAAAGAAACAATTGGTTGGTATAAAACTATTAAAGATGGTCTTATCATAACTACTTTTAAAGTTATACATATGATCGGTTTAACTAAACCATCTATACAATTGTTCACAAAACAATGGATGCTACAAGACTTTTATCAATTTTTATGTTGTGCACCTTTATCCTATTTCTTGCTACATTGGACGGGATAGGTAGGATAGTGATTTTATCAATTCGGGACATTTTGTACAAATCAATGGATAGTATAAGAGTCAATCTTGATCATATTTTTTATGTTATGCCCCTTTAGGCTATTTCATTTGGTACATTGGATGAAATAGCACAAGGCTAAACAGGTTAACTTAGTTTCTAATCACATCCATCATTATCCCACAGTAAGCATGATGGAGTTATTAAATACTAGTAAGCATTATAATTATTAACAAATAATTCACTTGAATATATTTATACTATCTATTATATGGCATTGAATTGTATAAAGGCTAGAAAGGTAAGCCCCTATCCTGTCTAATATTTATCCATGGTGCCTGATGGAGTTTTTTATATACTAAATCATCTAGTGCACATCGAAATATAAAAATTAAGTTTACAATACCTAAAAAGACAAAGTTTTAAATATATAGGCTAAAGTACATAAATATAATATTAATGACTATCCCTAAAATTAAGTAAGAGAATACAAAATGAAAAGGAAATAAAGCTATACAAAGTGAAGAAATTTCTTCTTATCTTACAACAATAGACAATATTAATCTTAAGGTTAAGTTTTCAGGCTTGACACTAATACTATTGAGTTCGAAATTTAACAAACTTGGAAAAAGCACCTAAATTAAAGTTCAAATTTTAAAATGTCAGAACCAAACCTCGTCAAAGAATCTACTCTTTCAATGTTGACTGAATTGTGGACCTATGTCTGTCAGCTATTCTCTTGGTATTACTCTCTGATGCCTTATCCCTGCATTAAATTTACAAAGATAATAAGTGGCACAACTTTTGGAACAACAATATCATAATGATTTGAAATGTGTTATTCTAGCATGATTCAACTCTTGGTCTTCCATTTTGTCTTCTACATGCAATTACTCACTTTTTTTAAGAGTAGTGATATGGCATATTTACTTTCACTTATGTGATCATTCAGTAGAATAAAATATCCACCAAAAGAGAATTTGCAGAATAAAATCTAATCCAATATGAATTTCATATTGAAGAAATGAAATGTCTATTGTGGAAGTGAAAATAATGAAATTTCGTACTCGGAAGCAATTGCAACTAAACTTGATGTTGCCAAAAACAGTTTCGTGATCAATATTTTATTCCAAAAATGTCAAGTTTGATGCCAGAATCTTGGCATCAATGAATATACACATGCACCTATTGGAATGCAAAAAACACTGTAGATGCAGACTTTGCCATATAGCTTACTTTATCATCCCAAGTTCCTCCATGCACTCCATCAACTTGTTATGCCTAACATAAAATAAAATAAGATACATATAAAAATTTAATAAGTTTGAAGCTAGTATTTCATTAAACTATAAATAAACATTGCTCTGGTACCCTGTAGACAAAAACTCGGCCGCTTTTACATTTGAGGGGCTCTCCAGCCATGTGCTGTATTTAATAAAGCTCTGCATCCAATGAGAGCAAACATCAAATGCTTGGGTCACTGCTTCGGCATTTGGAGGACCTTCTGGTTCACTTCTATGACCATGTGACTGTTTTGTGATGCTTGTGATTCCCGGATAAAAAGGAAGCCAATCCAGCTCTTCACAAACTACCTATGCAGTTAAAGGACTTCACCAGTTAAACTAACTTAATACTCAAGCGTATATGTTAATGTAAGGACCATAAGTACTAACCTCAACATACAATTGATATGAACTAATGGATGAGAGCTGAGAGTAGTATAAAACACTGCCCCCAATGATACCTGTAACAAATAGTTACATAATAAATAAATGCATATAAAATTCATAGGATACAAAAACCAAAGTTGCAGAAAAGAGGTTGCTGAAGTTTGCATGAATTTATTATGATGAATCATGACAAGAACTCCTGAAACAATAAGAAACATAATATTCCACAATAGTATATATGTAACAGAAAGTAGCACCTGATGAACTTCCAATTTGGATCATCAGAGTACGAAAAACCATTTGCAAAAGAAAGGATCGTGTACCTTCCTGCCTAAAGCAATAAAGAATTCCAAATATAAGCGCAAATCCTTCTTCCAAAACCTGCACTATGCTAACTTTCAGCTGAAGCCTTTTGTTACAAAAAACATTAATAAATGGAAAAGGATTGAGCACTATGATACTCAATTTAACTCATCACTCTATTCTTTTTATTTTATTTACATAAAGTGCTTTCACTTGAACTTTCTAATAGAAAGTAAACTTAGCACAATTTTTAAGCATATTCCTGCATGTTTAAAAAAAAACAGAAATCATTTCAATGTATTATACTCCCTCTTGACTCAAATATAAGCAAAAAACTAATCATATTTGATGGTCCAAAATTTGACTAACTTCACTTTATTTCATGCTATTTTTCTTAAAATATCCTTTAATGTAACAAGTTCCAATATAAGATTAAATGAAACGAGGGGGTAATTTAGGAAATCTTGTTAGTATTTTGATTCTACCAAGGAAATCAAATAAAGGTAACTACTATTCTTAATTTGTGTGCAATAGTTAGTTTTGCTTATAATTGAGTCTAGAGGTAATAAAATATATTTGTTTTTCAAAGCCAGTCCATAAAACAAATTTCAGGATCAAGAAAGTCGTGAACTCCAGATGTCAACACAATCAAAATAAATTACAGTCACATCACAGCCTCATAGGCACAAGACCATAACCATGTTAACGAATAAGAATAGGTAAAATGATACATTTAAAGAAAATTATAGGTCTCACTCAGGTAATTTAATGTAAGTGTAGTTATTGAATACGTATTCCTAGACATTAAACCCGACATCCCTTCACCAGTAGTGTCAAAACCAAGATGTCTTCAAAACTGAACATAACTAACCTCAATGCTTTCAGATGTTGTCAGTCTTGACCATATTTTCTCCTTATCAATAGCTTGCTGTAGCTGCCTTTGAACAAGATTTACCCAGAAAACAACCTCTTCTGAACCCCACTCACCTTTCGCTCTACAAGCTGCAGCTCGTGGACCGAAATGTACAAGAAATTCTCTGTGTAGACCAACATCCTTTATAGAATTATAAGCTTGACTTACGGGAATTAAACCAACAAGCATGTCCATCAAACTACCAGCTATCTCTGTGCTCATGGAAAAGAATTGTGAGCAAGAAACTTTTGCAGGGCCAAGTTTAGCAATTGCAGCAATGCATGTAAGTGCAAGCAAGAGAAGTGATATGTCACTTGCACTGCTTAAACCTTTACTTTTTCCAGACCTGGGAATTCATTCAAAAAAATTACTTCTGCATTTTTGATAAATATAACACGAAGGAGCAAGAAAAGAGCCCTAAAAATTAACGACTCAGAATGTAGAAATGTCAAAAGAGAACATACAAAGAAATGGCAGAAGTAAAGCGTCCGTCTCCTTCAAACTTAGTAACAAAGGATGTCACTACAGCTGGAACTTGCTCAGACCAAAACCACTCATATACTTCGGGCTGTTTGGCTGATAATTGCTCTCTAATTAAGCTCTCCAAGGGAGCAGATAGCCTTAGCAAACTGGACCAATGCAACATTTACACAAGTTTTAGGCGGAAAGCAACTAGAGAGAGCACTGTTAAATATTAAAACTAAACGTATAGAGAAAGAATGAAAGGAAGAAAACCATGAGCCAGTGGAATACCAGCAAATCAAATATTGGAATGCAGACAAAACAGTTTATAAGTATACAATCACTTTGTCTAATGATAAAAAATTTAAGTGAATTTTAAAGTTTGTCTGTTATAAAACTTCCATATTAAAGGAACATCACAAATTAATACCTAAATGCGCGTCGCAGATTTAAACTTTTAGATGATTTGCATAATATTCAACAAAATTCAGATTTCATTGGGAAAAGACATACATTTTAAACATCAAAATTTGACATTAGGATGCACCATAGCTATAGGAAATACATTTCAATGGTTAAAACATCAAACGACTGAATTAATTATCTGATGAATAATTTCGGACACATACAAATTTCTTCACACAAGGAAAAGCAAAGAATTCCTATTTCCTTCTAATAAATATGTTTAATGCAAAAGAAACCGAAAAAATGAACCAAAATGCAAAGCAACATGTTACCTCCTTTGAACAAATACATTGACATTTCTATCTCTGCTATCACCTTTGGATGAAATTTCACTTGCAGCATGCAATAAGGAGTACACTGCAGCCTGAAAAAATTTATGTAACCTGTTTCTCAGTTCCTCATAAATTTTGCCAATTTGGAAGCAGTGAGACATAGTGAGATAGTAATAATTCTTGTAACAAAGGCAATAAAAGAAACATTACCAAAATTCATTTATGATAAAGAATCGGCAGTGTATAACATTACCAAAATTCATCTATACAAATGATATTCGTTTGTAAGATAGTAATTAACTCGTAAACGTTATTATTAGAAAATCTTATATATCTATTAATTATTAGAGTATCTTGAGTTATTTCTTATGATCAATTTATAATCATAGAGATATCTTAGAATATCTCTCATTATTATTATGATGTGTTCCTGATTTAGGATTGAGTCTATGTTCTCTATAAATAGAGATTAGTATTGAGTCTTTTGTAATCAAGTTAGCATAAAGTTATTATCAATAATATTCAAACCCTTATTATCTTCTCTCTTCTTTTTCTCTAAAATCCCACAACTTCAACAGTAAATCAAGTTTAGATTCTAGGTAGCCAAATTTGGTTAATCACTCTCAGAATTGTTTTCTAACAGACTCAGTCTTACTTGAATAGACTCAAAATTATGATGGTGACTCAATGAGTTCAACTTAAAAGCTAAAAAATGGTTCGAAACATGGGGCTCAATTGTGTTTCGTCTTTATGCGGAAACGACATCAAAAGTCATATCTTATCATTCCATCACTACTGAATTGGCCTAGGAGGATAGAACTTCAGTTTTGTCATAAAGTAATGCCTTTCAATGACCATAAAGCAGCAGTACTTGTATCACAATTCACAATAATGTTTTTAGCAGTTGGATTGGCCTATTGATCCTTTGTATGTTTGTTCTAATGATGAATGAAGCATACAATTTTAAGTTATCACAAATGAGTTGGTATTATGGATAAAAATCTTAGAGACAGATACGGTGACACTGCATATAGTTCAAATATTAAGTTCTATTAACTCCAATAACTATGACGTCACGGCTCACATACATACCAATGGAAAGTTTCTTCACATAACTACAAATATGCCTGAACTGAATATTGCCATATATTACTGCATGTTTTTGTCAAAACACCAACAAGGCATGCAAAATAAAACTTAGTCGCGCTTGTTACTTTTACAATTCCTCTGGCGTATATTCGTCTAAACTCACGCAAGTTAAACAAATGAATAGCATTGCCTTTGCAAAAAAAAAAGAAAAGAATAGCATGCCATCACAAAGGCTGTCAGTCAAAATTTCATATTGCCAAATCACAAATGCATGTCAAACATTACAAATGATATGAATCAAACAATATTGTCGAAAAATTAAAATTCTGATGATACCTGACATGACAGAGCCTTCACCCACGCGGTTTGGTCGACTCCAACCCAAGCAGTTGAAAACCAGGATACACGTGAGTACGATTTATGCTCTTTAATTGCTAGCTCAAAAACCCTGGCTGCATCATATAAAGCTTGCACAAGTCCATCATAAAAGTTTTCATCTTCGAGTGAACTATTCAGTTTCATCCTCATTTTTTCAAGGTTAGCACTAGTGTCAGCTTGTGGACTCCCATTGACAGTCATACCATCATCAGAGGTGGCAAATGGGAACATGCGTAGATTCCTACAAGGCTTAGAAAATGTTAAATAGTATTTTCTACAATCCACCAAACCATGACCATTGCTCGTTAACAAATCATGTCGTATGAGGCATCCCTTTCTTGAACTGCCCCATTTACTAAATAGTACACAATGCAAGTCCGACACTTTTCTCCCTACACAAGAGGAACCATTTGAAAGCCAACAATTCGAGGAGCTGCCAAATGACTAGCAATTAGAAACAGCACACACGCATTACACATGCATAACTATATATAATAACTAGGCTCAGATGAATACAATAGTTATTAAGGAAAACAACAGAGAACAAGCTCCTTCCACCATATTATTTCATGCAGCTTTGTAACCTATATTTGTAAACCTTAAAATTTAGTTTGAGCTCAATCCTGCAAAACTGGCTTGTAAAATGAGGAATGCCTCCTATTTATAATCACATTTTTAGGTCATATCTCATTCAATGTGCGACTCTCAACACACCTCTCACACTCAGGATTGGACAACTAGAGTGTGACGTGAGTAGCTCGATAGCAAGTGATCCAACGGATGTTGGATAGACTTTAATATCATCTTAAAATTTGGGTTGGACTTAAATCAACCCTACAGATTGGCTTGTAAGGTGAAGGATGAGCGGATGACTCTCATTTGTAAACATATTTTCAGATCAAATCTCATCTTACAAAATCAGCTTATAAGGTGAGGGATGACTCTATTTATAAAGATATTTTCTGGCCATATCTTATATCTCATGTAATATGTGACTCTCAAGAGTAAAGATTATCTATTGACTTTTAAAAGCTAATTAGTTTAAAAATATTTTTTTAATCATATTAATGCCAGTATATACAACTATAGCCACTAAAACTTGACAATACTACACATTCATATGGTTACTACCTGAATTTCTTGCAAGAAAACTATGCATCATAGCTACTCTCTACAATTCTCACAAATTCTAGTAAAAACGTACATATCCTCGGAGCAACAAAAATTGTGCAAAAAATAATTCAAAATAGGAAAACCGAAAATGAAATGAAAAACTTAAAATTACAATTGCAGTTTATTAATTCTCAATCAATTCACGTGTTATCTTTCAATTGTAATCTATTTCAAAAGTAAACCTAATTCCTCTTAATATTCCTCATTCAGCGAAGAAGACCGTAATATGTCAATAAAAATAGAAGAATAGAGATATGGAATACTTAAGGTGAGTTGGGGTGGAGTGCGGATAAACTGCCATGTAACGGATGAGAATTGGAGAGCAAAATAACTGAGTTTGCGATAACCTAGAGTAGAGATAGAGAGAAGTAGAAGAGGAAAATGGAAGAGGTTGGTGTCCAAACAAGACACGAAAGAAAGAAAGAAATAATGAAATGATGATTAGCCTGCATTAAGGGAGAGGGTGCTTTATCTGAATACGTGGAGAACTAACAAATCACACACAATTACAATTTTACAAACACCAGTGTGTGTGTGTGATTGCGATTTGCGGCGACGCCCCTTGGTTACGATATTCGCGTTGTTATGACCCACTCCATCTTACTGCGTCAGCCGATAACACCTCATACGACATTCTATATACAACAATTATTTTCTTTTTTCTTTTTAAAAGCATTATTATTATTATTATTATTATTATTTTATTATAGTTTTACTCTCTTATTTTTATAATTTAAAAATCATCGTTTATTTAAAATTGATATTTGGTATTTAATTTAATTTTGGAACAGTTTTTTTATTTGATAATTTAATTAATGATTATGAATAATTAATTTACATTTAGATGATTTTATTATCTTTTAAATTTGTTATGTTATATTACTTTAAAATATGTCAAATCTTATTTTTTAGTTTAAATATAAAAAAGACAAAACTGTCAATTTTAAAATAGATAGACCAAATTATGTAATTGCTAAAAATAAAAGAAAAATAAATCTTGATTACTATTATTATATTATTATTATTATTATTATTATTATTATTATTATTATTATTATTATTATTATTATTATATATTATTATTATTACTCCCTAGTTTAATATTACTCTAAATTGTTTATTACTATAAAAGTTAGAATTAATATGTTAATTAATAAGAATTTTAATTTTTAGTTAACTCTTAAAAAAAATTTCTTACTTTGATTTGTTAAATTTTTTTTTTTTTTACACTTATGGTTGCTACTATTAATCAACAATAGAATCTACATAACTTTTAGATACGTAGAAGATTTTTATTCGTTATAAAAATATTAATTTAATTATTCAATCGTTATCGAAATAGAATTTTTCATGAATGTAATTGAAATAATAATTAAAACAATGAACTTTTAGGTTTTTAATGTAAAGAATTCCTTCAACTTACTGCGTTGTTAATCATTAATTTATATGAACGTGGTTTTAAGGAGTAAATGCAACGATTAAATAATAAAATGATTATTTTGAAGTGGATGCAAAACCGATGCAATGAAATGGGACTAAAGTCGTGGATGAAAAATATTGTGTGGATTAAAATTAAATTAAAATTACATAAATTAAAAATTAAAATTTTATAAGAATTTAAAATAATATTTATCTAAAATTTAAAGTTTAAATTACTCGGAAGTCACAATCCAAACAACAAATTTTAGAGAACACTAATAGAAGTATTTGATTTGACCTCAAGTCACATTTCTAATGTTTTCCACTTACGTAGTCATTGTTTTGATCCAAACCACATTTTTGAGATATTATTCGCTTTAGGGTTTTTTGTTTAAGCCCTCGTGGTTGTCTTTAGTAAAATATGTCTCGATAGATGGAGGAGTGTGAGTGCTATTTATAACTTTAAAAAAAATGATCTTTAGAATATTTCATATTTTTATAACTTTTTTAAAAGAGAATCGAAAAAAACTTTAAAAGATAAATTACTTTGAGTAGTTTCTCATAAAAACCTTTTAAGTATTTAATCTTTTTGCTACAACTTTTTATAAAAGATAATATTTCAAACAAACTCTAAAAAAATGCTTAAAATGAGATGTTGTTTTAAGTAACTTTTAATTAAAATCAATATTATGGTATTCTTCTTTTTGAAAAAATGTGATTTTTATTATGTTCAAATCTATAACAATTAATATCTAGGAAAAATAGGGTAGTCGTCAAACTTTTTCCTAGCAATTTGTTTTCCATCTACGTGAAAGGGGTGGTTCAAGACCATTTTTTGGCCGCAAATCACTCCTCTAACTTAGACATGGTAATGGAGTAGCGTGGGGGCGGATTTTGCCTTCTCCACCTCTGCATCCGGCTAATAGATGAAAACCCGCACTCGCTTCCGTTTTTAGCGGGTGTGAAATTTAGACCCATCTCCGCCTGTAACGGTCTAGGTTTCCCGGTCCACACTCGCACTCATTCATATATAAATTATAAATTTAAAAATCATATCTTTTATAATTTATTATAATAAAATAATATTATCAGACAATAGTAAAATTAAAAAAAAATTTTTTTATAGAGATTGAAAAGTTTTAATTTTTTCATATTTCAATATGTGTATATATATATATAATTCAAAAATTACAATATATTACTAGCAGAGGCATGGCGGGTGCGGGGTGGATATCAACATACTGCACCTGAATTTTAATTCCGAGGAAAACCCGCACCTAATCAAAGCGGATTTTTCCCGCCCAAATCAAGACGGTTTCGGGTGAGTATCCGCGGGTGAGAAAACTTGTTTTTTCTCTGATTTTATTTGAATAAGTGGTTTTCACATATATTTAGTTTTTCTTTTCACGTTTTGTTAATGATTTTGCATTTTAAGCGCAATGTTATTTTGATCGTCGGTATGGTGTGACGTTTGTTTCTCGTCTTATTGTAGTTTTCGTTTGATTCAGATTAAGATATTAGTTTAGATCAAATACAAATTTAATCTATGACTTTGGCGTTAT
The DNA here is from genome assembly GCA_002896235.1 of Cicer reticulatum. Classification (NCBI taxonomy): domain Eukaryota; kingdom Viridiplantae; phylum Streptophyta; class Magnoliopsida; order Fabales; family Fabaceae; genus Cicer; species Cicer reticulatum. Next base: position 10,335 of record PGWS01023292.1, on the reverse strand, counting down.
CAATATTTTATATTATTCACACGAACATTGTAAAATTTGTGTTCAAAGATTCATCATTTTCGATTTTAGCAACGTTGAATTTGTATTTTTTTTAAATGTACTCTATCAATTTTAATGAAAAAATATCATTTTTTTAATGAAAAAAATCAATTAATATCTAAGTTACTAAATATCAAAATCATTTTTTTAATATGCTCAATATTAATCTGAAATAGCTTTTATTATTTTTTAGTAGATTCTCGTAAGAATCATTATTAAAAATATAAAATGAATATAACTTTTTTAATTTTTAACAAACAGGCCAGACAAAGCCTAATTGTTACATCAGCAAAACAAAGAAAAAAATCTCAATATAATTGTCACTTTATATTTGTATGGTAGCATTGATTATTTTACATCACTTTCATATCTATTAAACATTTTTTCCTTAATTTATGCGAAAATTTAACAATAACGTTTAATATGCGAAACAATGAATATTAATGGCATAAAATATTGAAAATATATCTACTAGATTTTTGTCAAACCAATCAATCAGATTTTTTGTCATTTTCATTTAAAGTCCCTTCAACCTTGTTTCTAAAGGTAACTTATTAATTTCCTGAATATGTGTCTGGAGCTTTACATAAATGGTCGAGGGCGGAAAAAAGATGATTAGCACAAGCAGTGGAACTTCTAGAGATCACGTGGCAAAATGTGTTTCTACAATTGCTAGGTAGCCTGTGGGGTTATATGCTTATGTGCCTTTGTGTGATATTGTGTTTGATTATTGTTGATTGTTGAAATGTGATGATTTACACGTGCATTGCTTCTATAAGGCGATATGTGTGAATTGTGTGATTGTAATTGAATTAAATTCAAGGTGTCGTTGAGCCATTGTGTTTTCTGATTTAGAATGTAAAATTGATGGAGATATTTAAGGACTGGATTTAAGAAACCACAAGGAGATGCGGATTTTAATTTTGAAGTATTGATAATAGTACAACTTTAACTAAAAGCTATTTAAAAATATAATATAGTAATTATATAACTGATTTCTCTAAGTGTAAGATTTTTATATAAATAAAATGAATACACATTTTTGATGTTTTAAGCTATTTGAGTTCAAATGTTTTAAATGTTGAGAGAAAATATCTCTCAAATTGCTTTAATGATAACAAAATTGTTTTAAAGATTATGATAAATATGTGTTATTTAACTTTGCTATTGAGGTATTAAATTAAGAAAACAAGTTATTCACCTTCTTGATTAGATGAAGCGTTTTACACACATTTTAAATATGTCCTCTACCTTAGAGGATAAACAAGGGGAGAATGAAATTATGACCCTCTATAACAGAAGATAAACAATATTGAAAAGATGATGAATTTATGTTAGAAAACAAATAATGTTGAAAAAGATGTGAATTATGTCCTCTATATTAGAGGATAAACAAAACAGAAGAAATAATGAACTTCTATTTTCTATCTCCTTATACATGGTGAAAATTAGTAAAAGTACCAAAGACAAAAGGCGATTCCTTAACTAAAAAGCAAGAACATCACAGTTGTTGGCGAAAGGAAAAAGTCAAAAAACACAAGTCACATCATAATTCATGGAAAGCTTAATCCTCATATCCGATGATGGGACTGGAACATCATCCTCTAGCTTTGTATTACAAGGACAGATAATGGCATATTTGCAATTCTCAATAAAAGACCTGAGCAATATTCAAGACTCCAACGGATACTTTGTACTTCTCTTTATTATTGAAGCATTCATCACCTCTATAATTGAGATAAACTCATCTTCATCAAACACAACAAAACATCATACAAAAGAAAAGATAAAAACTTGAAGAGCATACTCATCCTCTCAGAATACTTTCTACTATTCTTAAATATATATTTGAAAATCATCCTCTTAGAAAAGTTTATCATATGGAAGAATCATACTCTTATCAAAACTATATCCTCGAGTTAATGTAAATTTGTTGGTAGTTATATCTCAAGAAGATAATTGTTTATGTAAGTCCGTTGAGGCTAAGAAATACATAGTGAAAAGATTCCTTTAGAGGACAAGTCTTTTGAGCCATAGTGAAAACTCACAAGTTAGTGAGACTAAACGTAACTCATTGGGTGAAATCAGTATAAATTTAGTGTATCATTTTCTATACTCTCTTCTATTTATTTTGTCTAACTCTGATTTCAAACTTTATCCTCTAAAAACTATCTTCTATCCTCACATAGAGAATACAATTTTAAAAGAAAAAGAAATTCAAGATAAAATACATCTTTATTTCAACCCCTTTCTAGTGATATTTAACTACTTCATTGAAAAATACTTATGATCGGATTTTAGCTTCAATTAATAATATCACTTGTTTATCTTGTCAATGAAATGTTGTCTCATATCAAATTTGATTTTTCATGTTTAGCTGTCGCGATAAACTCAAATGAGTGGCTCACTCTTTACAACCAACATTTTAGTTTTGAGTGCTTATCTGGAGGAAACTTTCAGTTATCAACCTGAGTTCGAGTTCATGAGAAAGACAAAAACATAGGGAATATCTTGGTGTAGGACGAGCTTTCTATAGAAGCAATAAATAGTATAGACGGATTAATTCAGAGTATAGATTCATAAGGGGAATCTCAAAGGGTAGGAATTTATGTGAGAGTGAGGATTCACGTGTCAACCATTAGAATACACAGTACCTCTTCCCAACTCTATCAATTCTCATTCCATCTTTCTTTCATCTTCTCCAACCCACTGCATCCACCATGATTGAAATCTAGTTACACATTCAATTTAAAACAAGGATTGGACCGTTATTAAAACCCCAACTGAAAAAAAGTGTCTCTTCACTCCAAAGTTATTAATGCATAGTTATGCACGTTTAATTTTTTTAGTTGCTTACCTTCTTACATCAATACAAATACATCAACATGACATTCTCGAAATAAGGCCTTCAAACTTTTTTAGTATAAATTGAAAATTGGTTCAAAGAGAATGGTTCTATTCTAAAAATGTTGAAACTCATCTATTAATGCACGACAAATGTAGCTTAACCTAATTCTAAATATTTGTCTCTTATTCAAAATTGGCTACAATTTTTTTTAACAAATTATCTTGTTTGACATCAACATATAAGATATTTTCTTTGCATAATAAATTTCATGACACCATCAATTCACATCATGATAATTGATGAAGAAGTTGTAAGGGTCAAAAGAACCATCTTTTTGATCAATTTCAGTGGAAAAGAAAAAGCCATTTTTAGAGATTGGGGCAGAAAAAGAGACAAAGAAAAAATATCAGAGAGGAAACTCTAGTGAAATAACCACACACAAAAAAATGAATCAATGTGTATTTGTTTGCATCCTAAAAATTGGTCCTTTATGCAAACTCCTCAAATTTCTGCACTATAACTCATTCCTAACAACAATACTACACAAGATATCATTCTTAACATTGATTACCAACCCAATCAAGTCCTTTTCTCTTCTTCTCTCTCCTCTTCCCTCTTATGCATGTATTTTATTGGTGGGAATTGGATAGATTTTATAAGCATTTTACTCTAATGGCCCTCATTCAAGGTGGAAATGTCTCATAAGTCACAAGCTCAATATTGGGCTACTTTGCCAAATTGGGCTTAAGGTGTCTACTTAGTTATTTTCTAATTCTCCTCCAAAAACATACTAGTAGGACTTTCTAACAGAACCCTTCCTAGACTAGCTAACAATCATCTATGATTAAAATAAAACTCTAAAATTTAATATAAAAAAGTTTCATTACTTTGCTTTAAAAAAGACTTTTTTCATACTTGTGTTTAAGAATTTAGGGTCATGCTAACAAATACTATAGAAAAAAAAGGAGAAAAAATAAAATAAAATAAAACTCTGAATTAAAGTTTTAATTTTTTTGTAATTTCTAAAACATTGAATACGCCGTATTAAATTTTCATTTCTATATGTAGACTTTTAACAAGTGCCTCACACTTGTTAACATTTTCCCAAAAAATTTATAATCAACACACTCCAAACCATATTTCTTGTCTTTTAAATTTTCACCATGTTCACTATCTTTCAGACATTGCCCATTTAGTTAAGAGGCTTATCCATTGTTGGCAAACACCTTCTTGCCATCCTTCCGTATGAATCCTGACTTTGTGAGGTACTTACAAATTCCAAATTGTTTTTCATTCACCTTGGTGTCTTATTTTAAGTAGAATCAATACAATGCCTATCATATATCTATAAGTTGATCAAACTGTAAAATCCCATCCATAGTCTACTTCCTAATGCACTTACCCTCACCATTGTAACAAGCAATAGAATTCCATCACCTTCAATATATCACGTTATGACAAAATTGCCTACTTAAGTCCTTCATACCAGCTGCTACAAGAAAAAATTGCCATTACTGACGGTCAAGTCATTAATAATTAGCTAAAGCTGTAGTAATTCAATACCATTAGTGGTTTCTATAGCGCATGATCACCAATTAAACTGTAGTTGCAGCAAATTTTGTGCGGAAGAACAACTGCTACAAAAGCCATACATTTTTCTTATAACATTTGTAGGACTTGCTCCACGACTGTGTTTAGCTTTTGACCAACCACAAATATTGAGGTTTTGGTCACCACAAAATCTACAGAGTTATTAATAAAATTATATGTGAGTTTTAGCCACCATAAATTTAAAAGACTCTAAACGCTACAAATTTGGTGAAATTAAAAAAGTTATCATATGTGAAAATCTTAGTTACTACAATTTGTAGAGTAATAAAAATATTCTCAAGGTCTGACTGGCACAAAATGAATATTACTTAATATTACTTTTAACGTAAGAAAATAAATGAAAAAATAATTTAAATTCAATAAGGATTATAGAAGTATAGTAAAGAAAAACACACAGAAGGAGAGAAGTCAGTAGAGGGAGAAATAGTAAAAGTTTATAGAAAAAGATACAACGTGAGAATGAAGAGAGAAAAAGAGAATTATAAAATAGTTATATATATACGAAGTAGTGAAGTTTTCGTGAAGGTCTTAAACCGCCACAAATTTGATTTTTTTTTCCTCCATGCTATTTCTGGCGGTTTCAGCTTCAAGTCACCAAAAAGCACAAAAGATTCCATAAAAATAATGTTTTCTTCATCTTTGAGGTCCTTTTTGGCCAATAATACAACATAATTGGATTCCACAACTAAGATTTTCCAGTAATTACTGATGTCTTGTGCTTACTAGTATCTTTTAGAGTTGGTCCATGATATCACTCACATGGATATTTTCAAACCTCGTCACAGGAACACATTTAATAAAAATGAATAGTTTTAATTGTAACTAGACATTGGTATCCTCTTGTGTCCTAATTTCCATCGAAGGTCACTTTGAACTATGACCCGTAATGTATGATGTTATGCCAAACAAAACATAGGTTGTGACCCAATGATCTCCGATAATTCCTTATTGGGAAATATTGACTTTGAAAACACAGTGACTAAATTCTTGATCAGTGGTAAACTTCCACTTGCTTCCCTAACATAACCAATGTTGAACCCATAAAATTGTCAGAATTCATGCACAAAATTCTTTCGTCATGGAGCTCACAACTAAACTAATTTTCCCCCTATTCGTACCCCCACTAGATTGAGTTGATCATTCTCTCCATCAACTCACTGAGAGTAGTAACTAGTAGGCAACAGAAAAGTGCTAATACAGTAAACACAATCATAAGTTGCCAAGTATGATATTTGCTCTCGCATTATTTGCCTTCAAAACCAAATAAGTGTAAGTCCTCCAAAGTGTCATCCAATTCGCCTATATTTTTCTGAAAATCCATCTTCGGAGAATACCCTTCATAAATATTAGTCTTAAGTCTCAACAACACTCATATAACTTCAATCAATTTTATCATGATATTCATCTAATAAAACATCTTTGGTAAATAATACAACCTCTGCTTTTAATTATAAGCATTTTTTAAGTAAAAAATTTATTTCTAAATAAAAGTTCTCTTTCAAGTTACCAGCTAAATGCATTTATTATTTTTTGCCAAAATATACCCCTTATTGATATAATTACTTATTATTTTTAGAAAACGGAAAAAATGAATTATGTTTATTAATAAAGGACTTATTTTTAGAAATATTAATATATAAAATTGACAACATTAAATTAACTAAATAATTTTTTTAATATATGATGAAGACAATTAAAATTAGCTTAAATATTGACATCTATGTAAGTTTGCACATTTATTATTTTAAGTTTTTTTTTTTTACAATTTAATTTGTAAGTTTAAATTTAATTTTTTAAATCATTCTTTATCGTAGTTGGCTTTTTTAAAAAAAGATTATGTGGCAAACGACAAAGAATGACTTGATAGAGTTAATAAATAAAAAAATAAAAAAATAAAAATTAAGTAATTATATGATTAAAAAAGAAATAGAAAAAAAATGAAGGAAAGTTTGAAGATGTTATCTTTAGTCCCTCCATTCAAAATCAGAAATCGGTTGTATTAAGACTTTCTTCTCTTTCTCTATCATCAACATTACATTACCAAAACACAACATACATCACCATCTCAAATCATCTCATCGCACAGCATCATCAAACCACCATCTCAATCACCATCACCATCAATTTGAATCTTATCTGCAACACAATTAACTCGTTTTAGTTGTGTAGTGTGGGTTAGATCAATGCTATATTCATCTCTAACTTTGATGAAAAACCCAACCGGAAATTTTAAGATGTCCTTATTAGGATTTGAGTAAATTTTCTTAATAGTATTTTTAATGTTATTTTTTTATAGTATAGTTTAAATTTACTAAGTTTAATGTTTGATTTTTTGTTTTGTTTGTAGACTCATATTTTGTCAAATTTGTGTAATCCGTGATCACTACAAGAAAAAAAAGTTTTGCGGCGGTTAAAAAAAGGGTTTGCGGCGGTTTTAACCGTTGCAATTTGATGTTTGCGACGGTTCTGCAACTGTCGCAGATTCGTGCGTCGCGAGGCCATTTTGCGACGGTTCACAAAACCGTCGTTCCAACCGTCGCCAACTTTTGCGACGGTTCACAACCGCCTCTAAATATATTTTGCGACACTTAGAACAAACTCAAATTTATTTTTTTCTGCACAATTACGACAGTTATCAACCGTCGCTATATTTACTTTGAGGCAGTTTGAACCGTCGCAAACCTAATAATTTAAAATAAAAAAATATGATACAATTTTTTTCCTATTTTTAATCAATTAAAATAAAAAATATTCATAAATACCATCCACATAATTTAAATACATAATTAATAACTATTGTACCTAAAATCCAATTTATATAATTTTTTCAAAACAAATAACACCAATTCATACATTGAAGTTAACTAAAACAACAAATAAAATAGTTTAAATATTCAAAACATTAATAGTGTTTAGCTAACAATACAGAAAACAACTCCATCAAACTTAAAGTCATCCAAATATCTCAATTAGTCCCTAAAGAAGTGTTCCACATCATTCAGTTGTGGCATGACTCAGTCTGAACGGCACCATCTATTGCATTCTATTCCATTGCCGAAAAAAAGTATAATATTAACCCATGAATATTGATAAATATTGTCAAACTAATTAACTAAATTTCTTATAGCTATAAGAAAACCTTACACATTATGTATGTAATCAAAGACAAACAAGTCCTCACAAGATTTTTAATATGTTTGCTAGAAAATAATAATTTACTTTTGTCTTAGAATTTTGCAATTTTGCATCAAAGAAAGTAATTGCTCCTTCAACATACAACTTCAGAATCCCTTTCTTAAGCATAATCAATTTAGCTTGCATTTCTCCATCTTTATTAGCTTCAGAGGAAAGACATCGATCTTACAGATAAGAAGTAATGTAATAATTTGTGATGTTATTCCAAGTCCATACACGAACATACAGGAATGTTCTTTCTAAACACATTAACATAATGCTTCATTTGGAGAAGGAGTCTTCCCAATTTCAAGCTTGCAATTTTCCTGTGCAACGATATAAGCAAACAAATTCCTCACTATTACCAAAACTAACAGTGTCATCTTTGATTTATAAGGGTCATAACAAATAGTTACAATACATAAACTTCTATTATTTACATTACATATTTTTCCTTGCTTCGTCGTTGACAAAGCCCATCAGACTTTATGACAAATTGATACTTTCACCCCCTCTGTATTGAACCATCTCTCAGTCCTACAAGTAACAACAATGTATAAGTACATGTCAATTAATAGCAACCAATAGTAATGAAAAATCCTACCAACTCATCCCTCTTTTGCCAAGTCGTTAAGCAATGTATGAAGGACTTTAGCTTTTTCTATGTGCAGCATTCTTATCAGCCTTCTCCTACAATGATAACAAATGACATAAAAAAACTAAACAATAGAAAACAAATGACAACGCAACAAAAGAATAGTTACCATTGTATCTGTCTTACGCCTGTATTGGACAAAAATAGTCCAATGGTCTTCATTAATAGAACGTGGATAATTTTGTAGATTTTCCTCCAAAGAAAGATCCCACTTATAAAATTTCTTAAACAACCTACATCGTGCATCTCGCCATTTCTTTCCAAGGCTTGAAAGGATATATTTTTTGTTGTCTTCATCATCGACAACAAATTTTGACTAGCATAATCATAAAAAAAAATTAGTTTACAATCAAAACAATAAAGAATATTCAAATGTTTATAATTGATACCTGTATTTTATCCTTAAAAATTTCATTTTTTCTTGTCGATGGAACTAGTTTCCAATTGTCGTACATTATAGGAAAATCCTTAAACTTCCTTGCAATTTCACCCAAAAAACCGCCTAACAAACCAGCAGCTGATCCTATCCGGTTGCTCCCATTTGAATTCCATCTAGAGTTATTATCTAAACATTAGGAGAGCTCAGCACGTCTGATACCCAAGTGTGTTCTTGAATATGTCCCGCCTCATATAACACATAAGATCAATTGAATATGTCATATTGCAATCATGTAAACAATTAAATTTTATAAATATAATTAGACATTAGATAAACATACTAATGACCTACATCCCAAAATGTTAAAATTCCTTTTTTGAGAAATTTCTGCTCATCTTCTACCACATCTTCAGAGTGAGAGGATCTCTGGAAATGTGTTGTTTCTGTCATCTGCACTGACTTGGTGTGTCACTTAGAGAGGTGTTGCTTTGTGTCGCTGCACAGTAGTTGGTGTTGTTGTCACCGGAGAAAGATTGTTCTATCGTTGCACATTCTAGCGATGTTGTCGCTGAAGAAGGTGGTCTTGAGGAAGGCGATTCTTGAGAAGATGGTGAATTTGCGGTGTTTCACGGAGATGGTAGTGGTTCTATCACTGGAACGTGGTGTAAACCCAGTCTCCGCAAGTGCTCATTTTGGTTACTTGAAGATCTCCTGGTAGTATAACCCTCGCCACCCTATCGTGAAACGTCTACAATGCATTTATATTAATGTAAATAAATAAAAATCAACATATAATACAAATAAGAAACATTTGTAATTTAGTATTTTTAGTTATACTAACCGTGAGGTTTTATGAAATGGTGGAAGAAGATTTTGTGAAGGGATTGAGAAGATGAGTTAGATTGAGACCTCCATCCTTTTGTTATTCTCTTCCATGTTTTTGCGTCGAATATCCTCATATGATGATTCCATTTTGTTCACAAAGATTGAGTCTCCAAAACACACTACACACGCAACATTGATGACAACCATTTAGACTAAGCAATAGCAAAACACAAAAAATGAACACAATAACAAAAATGAGCAACATCAAACACAATGCAACAGGTAAAAGAAAGTAGTAAAAAAATAACATAGATTGAAGAGTACCATGTCATAAACAACAAACAAGAATTATTAACAATCATAAATTCATATCATGATTGTTGTCATCAAAATCATCATTAAAAGTTGAAGTTTCAGGATCATCATCTGTAGTCATTCTTGCCAATTGTATATGTGTGGTTTCATTAGAAAAAATGTGTTCCAAATTTTGAGATGGGTATGGTTCAATGGGTGCCATAATTTCATCATCTCCACCCATGTCATACAAGTCCCGTGGCTTTAAATGAATAGGTATGCTCCATCCTTGTTCCTTTTCATCATCCACATAATAAACCATTTGAGCTTCTGACGCTTTAATGTATGGCTCATCATCTTCATGCTCCCCAGTATGTATTAGTCTTGCAAAATTTATAGAGGTAAAACCCAACTTATCTGTCTTAATGCCTCTTGGATTTGTGGTATTCACCCATTTTGTAACACCCCAAAATTTTCATATATATTATATATGTATCTTTTTGGTAATTG
>PGWS01023291.1:0-11325 GCA_002896235.1 Cicer reticulatum | reverse complement strand
AAATGTCTCATAAGTCACAAGCTCAATATTGGGCTACTTTGCAAATGGGCTTAAGGTGTCTACTTAGTTTATTTTCTAATTCTCCTCCAAAACATACTAGTAGGACTTTTCTAAACAGAACCCTTCTAGACTAGCTATCTACATCTATGATAAAATAAACTCTAAGAATTTAATATAAAAAAGTTTTCATTACTTTGCTGTTAAAAAGACTTTTTATGACTTGTGTTTAAGAATTTAGGGTCCATGCTTAACAATACCTATATGAAAAAAAAGGAGAGATAAAATAAATAAACTCTTGAATTAAAAGTTTTATTTTTTTGTAATTCTAAAACATTGATACGCCGTTTCTAATATTTCATTTCTATAATGTACGAACTTCTTAACAACGTTTGTGTCACACTGTTAACATTTCCCAAAAATTTATAATCAACACACTCCAAACCATATTTCTTGTCTTTTAATTTTCACCATGTTCACATATCTTTCAGACATTGGCCCCATTTAGTGTTAAGAGCTTATCCAATTGTTGGCGAAACCACCTTCTTGCCATCCTCCGTATGAATCCTTGACTTTGTGGAGTACTACAAATTCCAAATTGTTTTCCAGTTCACCTTGGTGTCTATATTTTAGTAGAATCAATACAAGCCTTCATATATCTATAAGTTGATCAAAACGTAAAATTCATCCCCATAGTCTACTTCCTAATGCACTTAACCCTCAATCATTTGTAACAAAGCAATAGAATTTCCATCACCTTCAATATATCACGTTATGACAAAATTGCCTACTTAAGTCCTTCATACCAGCTGCTACAAGAAAAATTGCCAATTACTGACGGTCAGAAGTCATTAATAATTAGCTAAAGCTGTAGTAATTCAATACCATTAGTGGTTTCTATAGCGGCATTGATTCCACCAATTAAACTGTAGTTGCAAAATTTTGTGGCGGAAAACACTGCTACAAAGCCATACATTTTTTCTTGATTAACATTTGTGAGGGACTTGGCTCCCACAGACCATTTGTTAGCTTTGACCACCACAAATTATTGAGGGTCTTGGTCACCACAAATCTACATGAGTTTATTAATAAAATTATATGTGAGTTTTTAGCCACCATAAATTTATAAAGACTTTAAACGCTACAAATTTGTGTGAAATTTAAAAGTTATCATATGTGAAAATCTTAGTTACTACAAATTTGTGAGAGTATAAAAATATTCTCAAGGTCTTGACTGGCACAAAATGAATATTTGACTTAATATTACTATTTTAACGTAAGAAAACATAAATGAAAAAATAATTGAAATTCAATAAGGATTAAATAGAAGTATAGTAAAGAAAAAATCACACAGAAGGAGAGAATCATAGTAGGGAGAAAGTAGGTAAAAAAGTTTATAGAAAAGATACAAGTGAGAAATGAAGAGAGAAAAGAGAAATATAAAAATAGTTATATATATACGAAGTGAGTGAAGTTTTGTGAAGGTCTTAACCGCCACAAATTTGATTTTTTTTTCCTCCATGCTATTTCTGGCGGTTTCAGCTTCAAGTCACCAAAAAGCACAAAGATTTCCATAAAATAATTTGTTTTCTTCATCTTTGAGGTCCTTTTTGGCCAATAATATCAACATAATTGGATTCCACAACTAAGATTTTTTTCCAGTAATTACTGAGTGTCTTGTGCTTACTAGTATCTTTTTAGAGTTGGTTCCATGATATCACTCACATGGATATTTTCAAACCTCGTCACAGGAACACATTTAATAAAATGAATAGTTTTAGATTGTAACTAGACATTGGTATTCCTCTTGTGTCCTAATTTCCATCGAAGGTCACTTTGAACTATGACCCGTAATGTATGGATGTTATGCCAAACAAAACATAGGTTGTGACCCAAGTGGATCTCCGATAATTCCTTATTGGGAAATATTTGACTTTGAAAACACATGTGACTAAATTCTTGATCAGTGGTAAACTTCCACTTGTGCTTCCCTAACATAACCAAGTTGAACCCATAAAATTGTCAGAAATTCATGCCACAAAATTCTTTCGTCATGGAGCTCACAACTAAGCTAATTTTCCCCCTATTCGTACCCCCACTAGATTGAGTTGATCATTCTCTCCATCAACTCACTGAGAGTAGTAGACTAGTAGGCAACAGAAAAGTGCTAATACAGTAAACACAATCATAAGTTGCCAAGTATGATATTGCTCTCGCATTTATTTGCCTTCAAAACCAAAGTAAGTGTAAGTCCTCCAAAGTGTCATCCAATTCGCCTATTTTTCTGAAAATCCATCTTCGGAGAATACCCTTCATAAATTATTAGTCTTTAAGTCCTCCAACAACACTTCATATAACTTCAATCAATTTTATCATGATATTTTCTAATAAACATCTTTGGTAAATATACAACCTCTGCTTTTAATTATAAGGCATTTTTAGTAAAAAAAATTTATTTTCTAAAATAAAAGTTCTCTTCAGTTACCAGCTAAATCATTTAATTAGTTTTGCAAAATATACCTCCTTATGCATAAATTAATGTTATTTTAGAAAAACGAAAAAAATGAATATGTTTATGTATATAGACTATTTAGAAATATTAATATATAAAATTGGACAAATTAATAACTAAATATTTTTTTAATATATGTGAAGACAATAAAAATTAGCTTAAATATTTGATTCATCTATGTAAGTTTGCACATTTATTATTTAAGTTTTTTTTTTTACAATTTAAATCTTGTAAATTTAATTAATTTTTAAAATCATTCTTATCGTTAGTTGCTGTTTAAAAAAAGATTATGTGGCAAAACGAAAGATGATGACGTTGATAGAGTAATAAATAAAAATAAAAAAAATAAAAAATTAGTAATTATATTGATAAAAAAAGAATAGAAAAAAAAGAGGAAAGTTGAAGATGTTATCTTTTAGTCCCTCCATTCAAAATCAGAAATCGGTTTTGGGTATTAAAACTTTCTCTCTTTCTCTATCATCACATTACCATTACAAAACAACAACATCACATCACCATTCTTCAATCATCAATCATCGCATCAGCTATCATCAAACACATCCTCCAATCACCATCACCATCTATATTTGAATCTTTATCTGCACAAACTTACTCGTTTTTAGTTGTGTGAGTGTGGTTTAGGACTGCAATGCGTATATTCATCTCTAACTTTGATGAAAAAACTAACCGGAAAATTTTAGAGATGTCTTATTAGGATTTGAGTAAATTTTCTTAAATATGTTATTTTTATGTTTATTTTTTATAGTTATAGTTTAAATTTACTAAGTTTAATGTTTGATTTTTTGTTTTTGTTTGTAGACTCATTATTGTTGTCAATTTTTTGTTGGTAATGCGATGATCACTACAAGAAAAAAAACGTTTTGCGGCGGTTAAAAAAAGGGTTTGCGGCGGTTTTAACCGTTGCAATTTGATGTTTGCGACGGTTCTGCAACTGTCGCAGATTCGTGCGTCGCGAGGCCATTTTGCGACGGTTCACAAAACCGTCGTTCCAACCGTCGCCAACTTTTGCGACGGTTCACAACCGCCTCTAAATATATTTTGCGACACTTAGAACAAACTCAAATTTATTTTTTTCTGCACAATTACGACAGTTATCAACCGTCGCTATATTTACTTTGAGGCAGTTTGAACCGTCGCAAACCTAATAATTTAAAATAAAAAAATATGATACAATTTTTTTCCTATTTTTAATCAATTAAAATAAAACAATCAAATAAATACCCATCCACATAATATTTAAATACATAATTAATAACTATTGTATCCTAAATTCCAATTTATATAATTTTTTCAAAACAAATAAACACCAATTCATAATTGAGTTAACTAAACAACAAATAAATATGGTTTAATATTCAAACATTATTAGTGGAGTAGCTTAACTAATACAAACACAACTCCATCAAACTTAGAAGTTCATACCAAATATCTATTAGTCCCTAATGAAGTTGTTTCCACGATCATTTCAGGTTGGTGGCTGGACATCAGATGAACGTCTAACCATCTATTGGCTGATTCTATGTCCATTGCCTGAAAAAAAGTATATATTAACCTCAATGAATATTGATAAATATGTCATAACTAATAACTAAATTTCTCTTATAGCTATAAGAAACCTTTACACGATTGATATTTTTAATCAAAGACAACAACAGTCTCACAAGATTTTTAAAAATATGTTTTGCTATGAAATAATTTTAACCTGTTGTTCTCTAGATTTTGCATTTGCATCAAGAAAGTAATTTGCTCCTTCAACATATCAACTCAGAATCCCTTTCTTACAGCCTATCATTTTTAGCTTTGCATTTTTCTCCATTCTTTTCATTACTTCAGAGGAAGACATCGATCTTAACATGGTGAGAAGTAGATGTAATAATTTTGTGATGGTGTTTTCCAGTCCCATACAAACGAACATATCCGGATAGTTCTTTCTAAACCACAATTAAAAATGCTTCATTTGGAGAAGGATCTTCCCAATTTCAGCTTGCAATTGTCTTCCTGGTGCAAACAGATAAACGAACATATATATTTTCGGGCACTATTACCTAAACACATAACAGTTGTCTAGGTCTTCGATTTATCAGAGGTGTTCCATCCATAACAAATAGTTACGTAATTATCACTCAACACTTCTCTATTATTTTATTCACTTACATATTATTTCTATGGCTTCGCAATCGTGGATGACAATATGACCCATCAGACTTTTATGACAAAATTGAATATTTACTATTTCATACCTCTACTAGGATTTGTGTGTTATTTCGAGACCATCTCTCAGTTCTACAAGTAAACACATGTATAATACATGTTTCAATTAAGTATGCAATCAATAGTAAATTGAAAAAATCCTACCTAACTCATCCTCTTCCTTGCAAGCGTCTTAGAGCTATATGTATGGAAGGATCTTTAGCTTTTCTCTATTTGCATAGCATTTTTAATCAGCGCTTCTCCTACATATGATAAACAATGACATAAAACTAAATCATTAGAAACAAATGACAACGCAGAAAAGAATAGTTACCATTGTATCTGTCTTACGCATGGTATTGGACAAAAATAGTCCATGGTCTTGATTAATAGAACTGGATAATTTTATAGATTTTCCTTCAAAGAAATATCCCACTTATAAAATTTCTTAACAACCTACATCGTCAATCTTCGCCATTTCTTTCCAAGGCTTGCGGATATATTTTTTGTTGTCTTTATCATCCGCAACAATTTTGACTAGCATAATCATTAAAAAAAAAAAAATTAGTTTACAATCCAAACAATAGAATATTCAGTTGTTTTATAATTGATACCTGTATTTATCCTTAAAATTTCATTTTTTCTTTGTCGATGGAACTAGTTTCCATCTGTGTACTTTATAGGAAATCCTTAAACTTCCTTGCAATTTCACCCAAAACGCGCCTAACAACCAGCAGCTGATCCTACGGTTTGCCACATGTTGAATTCCATTCTAGTTATTATTCCTGCTTAACATTAGGAGAGCTTCAAGCACGTCTGATACCCTTAAGTGTGTCTTTGGAATTGTTCGCCTCATCTAACACTAAGTCATGAAATATGTCATATTGCAATCATGTAAAACAATTAAATTTTATAAATATTAATTAGAACATTAGATAACAGTACTAATCGGACTTCTACATCCCAAAATGTAAAATTCCTTTTTTGAGAAATTTCTGGCTCATCTTCTAGCCACATTCTTCAGAGTGAGAGGATGTCTCTTGGAAATGGTGTGTTCTGTCTCTTGGCACTGATCTTGGTGTTGTCACTTGAGAAGGTGTTGCTTTTGTCGGCTTTGCACAGAGTTGGTGTTGTTGTCAACGGAGAAAGATGTGGTATCTATCGTTTGCACAGCTAGCGATGTTGTCGTTGAGAAGGTGGTGCTTTGAGAAGAAGCGGTTCCTTGAGAAGATGGTGGATTTGTCGTGTTGTCTCGGAGAGGTAGTGGTTCTAATCACTTGAACGTTGGTTGTAACCTGTCTCCGCAGTGCTTCATTTTGGTACTTGAAGATCTCCTGGTAGTATAAACCCTCGCCGATCCTTTCGTGAAACGCTACAATCATTTATTATTAATGTAAATAAATAAAAATCACATATAATACAAATAAGAAACATTTTGTAATTTATTAGTATTTTTAGTTATTACTGAACCGGTGAGGTTTTTGAAATGTGGAAAGAATTGTGAAGGATTGAGAGAGATGAGTTAGATTGAGAGCCTCCCCTTTTTTTATTCTCTTCCATTGTTTTGCGTCGATGGATCCTCATATGATGATTCCATTTTGTTCACAAGATTGAGTCTCCAAACACACTTACACTGCAAGACATTGATGACAACCAAGTTAAGACTAATCAAATAGCTAAACACAAAAATGAACACATAACAAATGAGCACATCAAACACAATGCACAGTAAAGAAGTAAGTAAAAAAATAACATAGATTGAAGAGTACCATGTCATAAACAAACAAACAAGAATTATTAACAATCATAATTCATATCATTGATTGTTGTCATCAAATCATCATTAAAAGTTTGAAGTTTCAGGATCATCATCTGTAGTCATTCTTGCCAATTTGTATATGTGTGGTTATTAGAAAAAAGGTGTTCCAAATTTTGAGATGGGTATGGTTCAAATGGTGCCATAATTTCATCATCTCCACCCATGTCATACAAGTCCGGTGGCTTTTAAATGAATAGGTATGCTCCATCCTTGTTCCTTTTCATCATCCACATAATAAACCATTTGAGCTGTGGCGCTTAATGTATGCTCATCATGCTTCAGTGTGCCCCAGTATGTATTAGTCCTTGAAATTTATAGAGGTAAACCCAAACTTATCTGTTCTTAATGCCTCTTGGATTTGTTGGTACATTGCACTTCATTTTGTAACACCAAAATTCTATATATTATATATTACTTTTGGTAATTGTTATTATTTAAATAATAATTATATCTTGTTACATAATTAAATTTAAATTTATACCTCTATCTACCTAAATAATTATAATCTTCAATTTTTATTTAATTGTTTTGAACGTGACAATTACATGGGACGTATATGATGATATCATTATTTCTAATGGGACATTTTTTTTTATTGTGATTAGTTTCGATAATGGGCATGAAATTGATGTGTTAGATATGTTTGTTTATTATTGTATGTTCTGAGTGGTATTCTTGTCTACTTGATATTTATTTTAGTGATAAATATCAGTTGAATTATTTATTAAATTAGAATTTATATAAGTTATATATGTTCTGTTAGTTTTATTTTGCAACCAAATAAGTATTATTTTAGGAGATTTATAAGAGTTAGTGAAACCAAACCATTTATGTAAGGAAGTGTTTTGAAATATTTTTGGTCCAATCCTATAAAAACAAAAATTAGTGACTTGATCATTCTTTTTACTCTCTTTAGGTAACAAGAATTTTTGACAAATTCATGGTGTTTTTTGACTATGTGCATTATTTCTTTTAAACACCCTTAATTTATTTTTTAAAGGAAAGATTATAAATTTAATTATAAGTTTTTTGTTTGCAATTAAGAGACGGACACAAAAAAGACTATTGTCCCTTTTTGTATCTCATTTGCATTCATACTCTTTTAAACTAAAATTTATTTATTAATAAGCTACAAAAATAATTCCTACTGAAATTTTGGTTTCGTAACTATTAGATAAAAAAAATTAAAAGGGTGATTGTGACAATCTCTAATTATTTTATTTAATTAAAATTAGTGTCTGACATCCCTTCAATATATGGTGAACTCTATTAGTTAATTCTCGTTAACTTATACATATAAAATTTCAATTGGCTTTGTAACCAATCTTGTGCAATTAAAGAAATAGTAATTATTGGAGTATATAATGTCAGTTCCGTGCACTTCTAATTTTAGACTAGTCCCAATGGGGGTATTGCAACGTAAGCTTGTCTGTTCAATACGTTAATTAAGGCATCTGGTTTGTCACATTTAGGTCATTTCAAGTCTCCTCAAAATAATTTTCTGAGTCAAATTAGGGGTTCTAACCAAGTCGGTGTTGAACGATCATATTGTGTCATTGAGCTATTTTAAGTGCATTTTCGTCCTGTTAAGGCTTATTCTTGTCTAATTAAGGGCTTTTCCCCATCTGTGCATCATGTTGTGGCTAGATCATTGGATTAATAGTTATATCAGATATTGATATAAAACTAGTTGTCTTAAAGAATTAGTGTTTTTAACGCAAAATCTGTACTTATAGACAGCAAATGTTTATGAGTAATATGTTTTGCTTTGATAAACTTAATTATAAATTCGATTTTATTATTATAACATGAGTAATATGTTTGATGTCATCATATTTGATGTAAAGTTATTATTTGTGTGTTGTTATAGTGTACTTAATTATAAAGCTATGATTTTTATTATGATCTCATGAGTAATATTTTTAGGATGTCTTTAATTTAAAGCTTCGATTTTTGTGCTATTTCATTTCAAAGTTTTGATTTTTAAGAAATCTAATATGAGTCTTGGGGGAATTTGGTGTAAATTTTTAATTTTAATTATGATAACATGATTAGGTTGATTTTTGTGGATGTGTTTAGCGGCAACTTGATTGTGTTGTATAAATATTTTTCTGTGGTTGACTAAGTGGCTTGTGATTTGTGTTTTGAATATTTTTATCTATGTGATTGTCTAAGTGGTTTGGTTGGTGGTTTTATTTTAAAATATTTTTATCTTTGTGGTGCCCAAAGTGGTTGTGATTTGCATTTAAAATATTGTTATCTTTGTGGTTGCCTAAGTGGCTAGTGATTTTGTGTTTCTAATATTATCTTTGTGGTTGCCTAAAGTGCTGATGATTTGTATTTTAAATATTGTTATCTTTGTGGTTGCCTAAGTGGCTGTGAATTGGATTTTAAATATTGTTTCTTTGTGGTTGCCTAAGTGGCTTGTGATTTATGTGATTATCTAATTGGGTGGTGATATGTATCTTTGAGCATCATTATCATTTCATGACATATCATATGCATCTTTGTGGACGCCTGTGTGGCTGGTTTAATTTTCCCCATTGGTATGGGTGACTTCTGTGTGGACGCCTGTGTGGCTGGTTATATCCGGATCATATATGTTTAGAAGCATGCATGACTTGCATACATTTTATGTTATTTTATTTTGATCTAATTATTTTGCTATACGATTGATACTTGATTATTTAGATACATTCTATGACTTTTGAATGAAACATCTTTAAGAACTATTAAAGAATCAAATTTTTTAAAATCTTTTATTACGAAGATTTTATATTCATATTTTAATGGTTGTTAATTTATATTTGGTTTAATTTTGTTTGTGGGAATGAACTGACCCCTACAACCAATATTTTAGGATCTAATGAATAAAGTCGTAGAATGATGTTTGATGGTGCAATACGCGCGTGGGAAAATGAGACCTTTACTTTAAAATAATATTTTGTATTACTAAAAATTTTGTCGTACATTGTAAAGTTATTTACTTTTCATTATTGACTTTTAATAGAAATGCGGAAGTGAAGATTTTATTTGCTGGTAAATAATTAAATGTAATTAATTTCAGTCAACCTTGCTTATTTGAAATTTCAATTAAAGAGACTTTATTTCATTTTGGAGCATAAGTGAATATTGATACTAATATCTGAAATATTAATTTTGCAAATAAACGAATAATAATATTTTAGTAAATTGCATTACATTCTCTTACAAAAAAAAAAAATATCAAGTCATTTATGACGCATCTTTAAATTATTACACAGATGAACTACTTCTAAAAAAAGAATTATAGCGGATGACTAAAAGAAACTTTAATATTGTTTCAAGTAATTTTACAGATACGAACCATTTGGGGCGTTACACATTTTGCATTAAACATGGCATTTGAAAGACATCATAGGAAACCTCATATTGATATCTATCAGCTTCCTAGTAAGGCACTCCTCCTCACAATCTCATATTGGGCATCACACTATTGCTTGAGTAACTTCGTGATTCCTAGACATGCCAAAACTACCACTTATTTTGAGTTTTTAATAGAATTGTCTCGAGCGAATTTCGGAATCGAAACCATTACATTAAATTGCAGTGAACTTCTAACTTTATCAGAAGGACCTTGAGCAAGACTAACGAGAACAGGTTTTTATTCTGATCCACTAATGTATTTGTCGAGATTGTTGCAGTAATCTGAACACCCATAATATACAATTAGTCACATTCTTATTAAAAATCAAGAGCAACTCAATCACCAATTTGTCATGACAACTAACACGATTGCGGAACTAATGAGGAAACTCCTCTACTGAACCTTCTTGTCTACCTCATAAGACTTCCTTGCACCACCTCATTTGGGCTTCGAATATACTTCTATATTGCCTATTTGGTTATTTCATCAATTAGATGTTTACGAAAAAAAATTAGTGGTAAATAATACAAATATAATAAAATTACTTACCTTAGTAGTAGTCAACTATCGAATCAATTTTGTTAAAACTGTGGTCCTATGGAGCTTGTTAACTTTTCACGATTGGTAAGGGTGGTAGTTATGAAGAACCACCAACCGATTTTCCAACTCAGGAAATAATTCAGCTACACGTGAGTCAGTTTTGTAATCTTCATTAATAGGCTCATCATTACCGACCAAGTTGATTCCATCTAGTCTCAATTTTTCTATATACCTTGAACAAAAATGTAAGAATCTCTTTGTAAAGGTATCCTTCTAGCATAGACCCTTCTGGTCCGTGCTTTTACGTACATACGATTTAAGTATTCCTAAGTACCTATTATTTGACCAAAATAATATTAGTTAGAATAAAATTAGTCAACTACTAATTATTGAAGGAACAAGAACACGCATATTTTACCTTTCAACAGGATACATCCATCGATGAATGAACAGGACCTCTCAAGTTTAACTTCTTCAACAGGTGAACCACCAAGTGAACCATAACAGTGAAGAATGAGGGAGGAATATCATTTTCCCATGTGGATAAAAGTGAGGACAACCTGATTTTGCAATTTTTTCAAATCATCAACATTCAATACTTTACTGCATAATTGTCTAAAGTGAGCAAAACTCAATCATTATAGCTGAAACATCATCAGGTAATGTTGCTCGAATGGCTAACGGTAGAAGTTGTTCCATCAATATGTGACAATCATGACTCTTCAACATTCCATTCAACTTAAGATTTTCCATGTCAATGCATCTAGAAATGTTGCTTGAATAACCATCAGGCACAGTGATATTCTTTAAAGTTGTTAAAAATCTCTTCTTACCTTTAGT
>PGWS01023289.1:0-15782 GCA_002896235.1 Cicer reticulatum | reverse complement strand
GAGCAATTATTCAAGACTCCAACGGATACTTTGTACTTCTCTTTATATTTGAAGCATCATCACCTCTATAAATTGAGATAAACTCATCTTCATCAAACACAACAAAACATCATACAAAAGAAAAAGATAAAAGCTGTGAAGAGCATACTCATCCTCTCAGAATACTTTCTACTATTCTTAAATATATATTTGAAATCATCCTCTTAGAAAAGTTTATCATATTGGAAGAATCATACTCTTATCAAAACTATATCCTCGAGTTAATGTAAATTTGTTGGTAGTTATATCTCAAGAAGATAAATTGTTTATGTAAGTCCGTTGAGGCTAAGAAAATACATAGTGAAAAGAGTCCCTTTAGAGGACAAGTCTTTTTGAGCCATAGTGAAAACTCACAAGTTAGTGAGGACTAAACGTAACTCATTTTGGGTGAATCAGTATAAATTTAGGTGTATCATTTTCTATACTCTCTTCTATTTATTTTGTCTAACTCTGATTTCAAACTTTTATCCTCTAAAAACTATCTTCTATCCTCACATAGAGAATACAATTTTAAAAGAAAAAGAAAATTCAAGAAAAATACATCTTTATTCAACCCCCTTTCTAGTGATATTTTAACTACTTCATTGAAAAGATACTTATGATCGGATTTTAGCTTTCAATTAATAATATCACTTGTTTATCTTTTCAATTGAAATGTTGTCTCATATCAATTTGTATTTTTCATGTTTAGCTGTCGCGATAAACTCAAATGCAAGTGGCTCACTCTTTACAACCAACATTTTAGTTTGAGTGCTTATCTGGAGGAAACTTCTAGTTATCAACCTGAGTTCGAGGTTCATGAGAAAGACAAAAACATAGGGAATATCTTGGTGTGAGGACGAGCTTTCTATAGAAGCAATAAATAGTATAGACGGATAATTCAGAGTATGAGATTCATAAGGGGAATCTCAAAGTAGGAATTTATGTGAGATTGAGGGGATCACGTGTCAACCATTAGAATAACCACAGGTACCTCCCAACTCTATCAATTCTCATTTTCCATTCTTTTCTTTCATCTTCTCCAACCCCACTCATCCACATGATTGATCTATACACATTCAATTTGAAAAACAAGGATTGGACCGTTTATTAAAACCCCAAACTGAAAAAAATGTCTCTTCATCTCCAAACTTATTAATCATAGTTATGCACGTTTAATTTTTTAGGTTGCTACCTTCTTACATCAAAATACAAATACATAAACATGACATTCTCGGAAATAAGGCTTCAACTTTTAGATAATTGAAAATGGTTCAAGAGAATGGTTTCTAATTCTTAAAAATGTTGAAACTCATCTATTAATGCACGACAAGATGTAGCTTAACCTAATTCTAATATTTGTCCTCTTTTCAAATTGGCTACAATTTTTTTTTAACAAATTATCTTGTTTGACATCAACATATAAGATATTTTCTTTGCATAATAAATTTCATGACACCATCAATTCACATCATGATAATTGATGAAGAAGTTGTAAGGGTCAAAAGAACCATCTTTTTGGATCAATTTCAGTGGAAAAGAAAAAGCCATTTGTTTAGAGATTGGGGCAGAAAAAAGAGGCAAAGAAAAAATATCAGAGAGGAAACTCTAGTGAAATAACCACACACAAAAAAATGAATCAATGTGTGATTTGTTTGCATCCTAAAATTGGTCCTTTATGCAAACTCCTTCAATTTCTGCACTATAACTCATTCCTAACAACAATACTACACTAAGATATCATTCTTAACATGATTTACCACCCAATCAAGTCTCTTTTCCTCTTCTTCTCTCTCCTCTCCCTCTTATGCATGTATTTTTATTGGTGGGAATTGGATAGAGATTTATAAGATTTTTACTCTAATGCCCTCATTCAAGTGTGGAAATGTCTCATAAGTCACAAGCTCAATATTGGGCTACTTTGCAAATTGGGCTTAAGGTGTCTACTTAGTTTATTTTCTAATTCTCCTCCAAAAACATACTAGTAGGACTTTCTAACAGAACCCTTCCTAGACTAGCTATCAATCATCTATGATAAAATAAACTCTAAGAATTTAATATAAAAAAGTTTTCATTACTTTGCTTTAAAAAAGACTTTTTATGACTTGTGTTTAAGAATTTAGGGTCATGCTAACAAATACTATAGAAAAAAAAGGAGAAAAAATAAAATAAAATAAACTCTTGAATTAAAAGTTTTAATTTTTGTAATTCTAAAACATTGAATACGCCGTTTCTAATATTTCATTTCTATATGTAGACTTTTAACAAGTGCCTCACACTTGTTAACATTTCCCAAAAATTTATAATCAACACACTCCAAACCATATTTCTTGTCTTTTAATTTTCACCATGTTCACATATCTTTCAGACATTGCCCCATTTAGTTAAGAGCTTATCCATTGTTGGCAAACACCTTCTTGCCATCCTCCGTATGAATCCTTGACTTTGTGAGGTACTTACAAATTCCAAATTGTTTTCCATTCACCTTGGTTCTTATTTTAGTAGAATCAATACATGCCTATCATATATCTATAAGTTGATCAAACTGTAAATTCCCATCCATAGTCTACTTCCTAATGCACTTACCCTCAACCATTTGTAACAAGCAATAGATTTCATCACCTTCAATATATCACGTTATGACAAAATTGCCTACTTAATCCTTCATACCAGCTGCTACAAGAAAAATTGCCAATACTGACGGTCAGAAGTCATTAATAATTAGCTAAGCTGTAGTAATTCAATACCATTAGTGGTTTCTATAGCGGCATTGATTCCACCAATAAACTGTAGTTGCAAAAATTTTGTGCGGAAAACACTGCTACAAAGCCATACATTTTTTCTTGATTAACATTGTGAGGGACCCCTTTTTTTGGGGGCCCTCCCCACCAAATACCATTTGTTAGCTTTGACCACCACAAATTATTGAGGGTCTTGGTCACCACAAATCACATGAGTTTTATTAATAAAATTATATGTAGTTTTTAAGCCACCGATAAATTTATAAAGACTTTTAAACGCTACAAATTTGTGTGAAATTTAAAGTTTCCATATTGTGAAATCTTAGTTACTACAAATTGTGAGAGTATAAAAAATATTCTCAAGGTCTTGACTGGCACAAAATGAATATTGACTAATATTACTCTTTTAACGTAAGAAAACAAAATGAAAAAAAATAATTTGAAATTCAATAAGGATTAAATAGAAGTATAGTTAAAGAAAAAATCACACAGAAGGGAGAATCATAGTAGGGAGAAAGTAGGTAAAAAAGTTTATATAAGAAAGATACAAGTGAGAAATGAAGATAGAAAGATACATATAAAATAGTTATATATATACGAAGTGAGTGAAGTTTGTGTGAAGGTCTTAACCGCCACAAATTTGATTTTTTTTTCCTCCATGCTATTTCTGGCGGTTCAGCTTTCATCACACAAAAGCACAAAGATTTCCCATAAGAATAATTTGTTTTTCTCATCTTGAGGTCTGGTTTGGCCAATAATATCAAATAATTGGATTCCACAACTAGATTTTTTTCCAGTAATTACTGAGTGTCTGTGCTTACTAGTATCTTTTTAGAGTTGGTTCCATGATATCACTCACATGGATATTTTCAAAACCTCGTCACAGGAACACATTTTAATAAAATGAAATAGTTTTAGGATTGGTTACTAGACATTGGTATTCCTCTTGTGTCCCTTAATTTCCATCGAAGGTCACTTTGAACTATGACCCGTAATGTTATGGTTGTTTATGCCAACAAAACATAGGTTGTTGACCCAATGGATCTCCGATATTCCTTATTGGGAATATTTGACTTTGAAACACATGTGATAAATTCTTGGATCAGTGGTAAAATTCCACTTTGTGCTTCCCTAACATAACCACGTGTAACCATATCAAATTGTCGAAATTCTGCCACAAAATTCTTTCGTCATGGAGCTCAACAACTAAGCTAATTTTCCCCCTATCGTACCCATCTAAGATTGAGTTAATCATTCTCTCCATCAACTCACTGAGAGTGTAGACTAGTAGGCAACAGAAAAGTGCTTAATCAGTAAACACATCATTAAGTTTGCCAGGTATGATATTGCTCTCGCATTTATATGCCTTCAAACCAAAGTAAGTGTAAGTCCTCCAAAGTGTCATCCCAATTCGCCTATTTTCTGAAATCCATCTTCGGAGAATACCCATTCATAAATTATTTAGTCTTTAAGTCCTCCAACAACACTTCATATAACTTCAATCAATTTATCATGATATTTTCTATAAACATCTTTGTAAATAATACAACCTCTGCTTTTAATTAAAAGCCATTTTTTAAGTAAAAAATTTATTTCTAAATAAAAGTTCTCTTTCAAGTTACCAGCTAAATGCATTTTATTTTTTGCAAAATAATACCACCTTATTGATATAATTAATTATTTTAGAAAACCGAAAAAAATGAATTATGTTTATGTATAAAGACTATTTTAGAATATTAATATATAAAATTGACAATTAAAATTAACTAAATATTTTTTTAATATATGTGAAGACAATAAAAATTAGCTTAAATATTTGATTCATCTATGTAAGTTTGCACATTTATTATTTAAGTTTTTTTTTTTACAATTTAAATCTTGTAAGTTTAATTTAATTTTAAAATCATTCTTATCGTTGTGCTGTTTTAAAAAAAGATTATGTGGCAAAGAAAGAATGACGTGATAAGATAATAATTAAAAAAGATAAAAAATAAAATTAAGTATTATATTGATTAAAAAAGAAATAGAAAAAAAATGAAGGAAAGTTGAAGATGTTATCTTTTAGTCCCTCCATTCAAAATCAGAAATCGGTTTGGGTATTAAGACTTTCTTCTCTTTTCTCTATCATCACATTACCATTACCAAAACACTAACATCCATCACCA
Organism: Cicer reticulatum; assembly: GCA_002896235.1. Classification (NCBI taxonomy): domain Eukaryota; kingdom Viridiplantae; phylum Streptophyta; class Magnoliopsida; order Fabales; family Fabaceae; genus Cicer; species Cicer reticulatum. The sequence goes on along the minus strand of PGWS01023289.1, from coordinate 10,858 downwards.
TCTTCAAATCATCATCATCGCTCAGCATCATCAAACCACCATCTTCAAATCACCTTCACCATCATATTTAATCTTATCTGCAACAACTTAACTCGTTTTTGTTGTGTGATGTGGGTTTAGGACTTGCCATGCGTATATCATCTCTAACTTTGATGGAAAAACCCTAACCGGACAATTTTAGAGATGTCCTTATAGGATTGAGTAAATTGTTCTTAAATATGTATTTTTTATGTTTATTTTTTTAGTTATAGTTTAAATTACTAAGTTTAATGTTATTTTTTGTTTTTGTTTGTTAGACATATTATTTTGTCAAAATTTTTTGTTGTTAATTGCGTATGATCACTACAAGAAAAAAACCGTTTTTGCAGCGGTTTAAAAAAAAAGGGTTTGCGGCGGTTTAACCGTGCAATTTGATGTTTGCGACGGTTCTGCAACTTTCGCAGATTCGTGCGTCGCGACGGCCATTTTGCGACGGTTCAACAAAACCGTCGTTCAACCGTCGCCAACTTTTGCGACGGTTCACAACCGCCTCTAATTATATTTGCGACACTTAGAACAAACTCAAATTATTTTTTTCTGCACAATTACGCCAATTATCAACCGTCGCTATATTTCTTTGAGCAGTTTGAACCGTCGCAAACCTAATAATTTAAATAAATAAATTATGATACAATTTTTTCCTATTTTTAATCAATTAAATAAAAAATATTCATAAATACCATCCACATAATTTAAATACATAATAATAACTATTACCTAAAAATCCATTTTATATAATTTTTTCAATACAAATAACACCATTCATACTTGAAGTTAACTAAAACAACAAATAAATAGTTTAATATTCAAAACATTAATAGTGGAGTAGCTAACAATACAAAACAACTCCATCAAATTAGAAGTTCATCAAATATCTAATTAGTCCCTAATGAAGTTGTTCCACGATCATCAGGTTGGTGGTGGATCAGATGAACGATCTAACATCTATTTGCGATTCTATGTTCCATTGCCTGAAAAAAAGTATATTTTAACCTCAAGATATTTGATAAATATTGTCAAAACTAATAACTAGAAATTTCTCTTATAGCTATAGAACACTTTACACGATTGATATTTTTATCAAAGACAAACAAGTCTCACAAGATTTTAAATATGTTTGCTATGAAAATAATTTTACCTGTTTGTCTCTAGAATTTTGCATTATGCATCAAGAAAGTAATTGCTCCTTCAACATATCAACTCAGAATCCCTTTTCTTAAGCATATCAATTTATGCTTGCATTTTCTCCATCTTTGTCATTAGCTTCAGAGGAAGACATCGATCTTACACAGTGGAGAGTTAGATGTAATAATTTGTATGGTGTTATTCCAAGTCCCATACAACGAACATACCAGGATGTTCCTTTTCTAACACATTAACAAATGCCTTCAGTTTGGAGAAGGAGTCTTCCCAAATTCAGCTTGCACATTGTTCCTGTGCAAACAGAAACGCAAAACTAATTCTCACTATTACCAAAACTAACAGTTGCATCTTTGATTATAAGGTGGTCAATAACAATATGTTACAATTAATAACACTTCTATTATTTACACTTACAATTTTCTTGGTATCGTCGTGACAATTGACCCATCAGACTTTTTATGACAATTGAATACATTTCACCCCTACTGTATTTTTGACCATCTTCTCAGTTCCTACAGTAAACACATGTATAAGTACATGTTCAATTAAGTATGCAATCAATGTAGATTGAAAAAATCTACCAACTCATCCCTCTTCCTTGCAAGCGTCTTAGAGCCAATGTATGAAGGATCTTAGCTTTTCTCTATTTGCGCATTTTTATCAGCCTTCTCCTACAATGATAACATGACATAAAAAACTAAACAATAGAAAACAAATGACAACGAAGAAAAGAATAGTTAACCATTGTATCTGTTCTTACGCATATTGGGACAAAAATAGCCAATGGTCTTGATTTATAGAACGGGGATAATTTTATAGATTCCTTCAAAGAAATATTCCCACTTATAAATTCTTAAACAACCTACATCGTGCATCTCGCCATTTCTTTCCAAGGTTGAAAGGATATATTTTTTAGTTGTCTTTATCATCGACAACAAATTTTGACTAGCATAATCATAAAAAAAAAAAAAAATATTAGTTTACAATCAAAACAATAAAGAATATTCAGTTGTTTATAATTGATACCTGTATTTTATCCTTAAAAATTGTCAAGTGGTGTCTTGTCGATGGAAACTGAGGGATTATCCAATTGTCGTATCAATGCTTATATCAGTTGTAGAATCCTTAAATCTTCCTTCGCAATTCTCACCCAACACCAAACCGCCTAACAAAATCGCTCAGCAAATGATGTCCTCACCGTGCCCATTATGAAATCTCCATTAGTTATTATTCTGCTGAACATTAGGAGGAGCTTCAAGCACGTCTGATACCCTAAGTGTGTCTTGAAAATATGTCCCGCCTCATCTAACACATAAGTCAATGAATTGTCATATTGCATCATGTAAAACAATTAAATTTTATAAATATAATTAAGACATTAGATAACATCTAATGACTTCTACATACCCAAAATGTAAAATTCCTTTTTTGAGAATTTTGGCTCATCTTTCTACCACATCTTCAGAGTGAGAGGATGTCTCTTGGAAATGTGTTGTTTCTGTCTCTTGCACTGATCTTGTGTTGTCACTGAGAAGGTGTTGCTTTGTCCTGCACAGTAGTTGGTGTTGTTGTCACCGGAGAAGAGATGTGGTCTATCGTTTGCAACAGCTAGCGATGTTGTCGCTTGAGAAGTGGATGCTTGAGAGGCGGTATCTTGAGAGATGTGGATTTGTCGGTGTGTCATCGGAGTGTAGTGGTTCTATCACTTGGAACGTGGCTTGTAAACCATGTCTCGAGCAAGTGCTTTCTTTGGTTACTTGAAGATCTCCTGGTAGTATAAGCCTCGGTCGACCCTTCGTGAAACGCTACAATCATTTATTATTAATGTAAATAAATAAAAATCAACATATAATACGAATAAGAAACATTTTGTAATTTTAGTATTTTTAGTTATTACTAACCGGTGAGGTTTTTGAAATGGTGGAAGAAGATTTGTGAAGGGATTGAGAGAGATGAGTTAGATTGAGAGCCTCCATCCTTTTTTTATTCTCTTCCATTGTTTTGCGTCGAATATCCTCATATGATGATTCCATTTTGTTCACAAGATTGAGTCTCCAAACACACTTACACTGCAAACATTGATGACAACCAAGTTAGACTAATGCAAATAGCTAAACACAAAAATGAACACAATAACAAAAATGAGCACATCAAACACAATGCAACAGTAAAAGAAAGTAGTAAAATGAACATAGATTGAAGTACCCTATGTCATAAACACCAAACAAGAATTATTAACAATCATAATTCATATCAAATGATTGTTGTCATCAAAATCCATCATTAAAAGTTGAAGTTTCAAAGGATCAATCATCTGTAGTCATTCTTCTTGCCAATTGTATATGTTGTGGTTTTCATTAGAAAAAATGTGTTCCAAATTTTGAGATGGTATGGTTTCAATGGGTGCCATATAATGTTCATCATCTCCACCCATGTCATAACAAGTCCGGGCTTTAATGAATAGGTATGCCCATCTTGTTCCTTTTCATCATCCACATAATAAACCATTTGACTTCTGGCGCTTTAATGTATGCTCATCTCTTCATGCTCCCAGTATATATTAGTCTTGCAAATTTATATGAGGTAAAACCCAACTTATCTGTCTTAAATGCCTCTTGGATTTGTGGTATTCACCCATTTTGTAACACAAAATTTTCATATATATTATATATGTATCTTTTTGGTAATTGTTATTATTTTAATAATTATTCTATGTGTAAATAATTAAATTAAAATTTATCACCTCTACTTCTCCTAAATAATTATAATCTTTCATTTTTTATTTAATTGTTTGACGTGACAATACATGGGGACTATTTATGATATCATTATTTCAAATGGACATTTTTTTTTAATTTGATTAGTTTCGATAATCATGAATTGAATGTGTAGATATGCTGTTTTATATTTGTATGTCTGAGTGGTATTCTTGTCTTACTTGATTTATTTTAGTTGATAAAATATCAGTTGAATTATTTAATTAAATTAGAATTTATATAAGTTAATTGTTTGTTAGTTTTATTTGCAACCAAATAAGTATTTATTTTAGGGATATTATAGAGTTAGTGAAACCAACCCTTTATGTATAAGTGTTTTGAAAATATTTTTTGTCCATCCTATAAAAAAATTAGTGGATTGACTCATTCTTTTTAGCTCTCCTTTATAACAGATTTTTATGACAATTCAATGTTTTCTTGACATAATGTGCATTAAATCATTTATCAAACACCCTTAATTTATTTTTAAAGGAAGATTATAAATTTAATTATAAGTTTGTATCACCGATGAGAGGACTCCAGTTTGCTAGTGTTAACAACAAGCACGGATCTCTTTAAACGAAAATTATATTTTATTATAATTGTAGAACAGAAATCTACCTGAAATTTTTGGTGTAACTATTAATAAATCTGTTATCCTTTGATGTGACGAATCGAGATTTTATTTTATACAATTCAAATTAGTGTCTGATACCTTCGATATATGGTGACTCTATTAGAATTCACGGTAAGTTATACATATCAGTTTCGAATTAAGAGGATGAGACATTCCGACAAACTAGTAGTAAGTATTGGAAGTAAATGAATATGTCACAGCAATTTTAGACATGAACATCTATGGTAATATGCTCCGTAGATGCTTATATGTTCATGACGTTCGGATTAGGCAAATTGCACACCTATTTGCCTATCGTGACACTCTCAAAATATATTTTCTGAGTCGTAAATTCTAATATCTATGGTGTGAATTCATTACTGCCCGTGAGCTATTTCGCGTGCAAATTTAAGAGTGTTTAAGAGAAAAAGCGCCTAAGGTAACGGGTTTTCCCATGAAATGTTAGGCTAGATATTAAATTAATAGTTTGGTAAGATATTGATATAAAACTGGTGTTCTTAAAGAGAAAAATATTGATTTTTAATTGCCTTAAATAATTTAACTTAATACTTTATTTTATGAGTAATATGTTTGCTTTGATAAACTTAATTATAAATTTTCGATTTTTATTATTATACACATGAGTTAATATGTTTGATGTCATATATTTTGATGTAAAGTTATATTTGGTGTGTTGTTTATGTGTACTTTAATTATAAAGCTATGATTTTAATTATGATCTCATGAGTAATATTTTTAGGATGTCTTTATTTAAAGCTTCGATTTTTGTGCTATTTCATTTCAAATTTTGCTTTTTAAGAAATCTATATGAGTCTTGGGGGAATTGGTGTATAATTTTTAATTTTAATTAGATAACTGATTAAGTTGATTTTTGGTGATGTGTTTAGCGCAACCTTGATTTGTTGTTGTAATAATTTATTTTTGTGTGTTGACTAAGTGGCTTGTGCTTTGTGTTTTGGAATATTTTATCTATGTGATGTCTAAGTGGATTTGTTGGCTGGTTTGTATTTTAAATATTTTTATCTTTGTGTTCAAAGTGGGTTGGTGATTGCATTTTTAAATATTGTTATCTTGTGGTTGCCTAGTGGCTAGTGATTTGTTCTAAATATTATCTTTGTGGTTGCCTTAAGTGGCTGATGATTTTGTATTTTAAATATTGTTATCTTTGTGGTTGCTAGTGCTGCTGAATTTGGATTTTTAATATTGTTATCTTTGTGGTTGCCTAGTGTTGTGATTTATGTGATTATCTAATTGGGTGGTGATCATGTATCTTGAGCATCATTATCATTCATGACTATATTCATATGCATCTTTGTGGACGCTGTGTGGCTGGTTTAATTTTCCCCATTGGTATGGGTGACTTCTGTGTGGACGCCTGTGTGGCTGGTTATATCCGGATCATATATGTTTAGAAGCATGCATGACTTGCATACATTTTTATGTTATTTTATTTTGATCTAATTATTTGCTATACGATTGATACTTGATTTATTTAGATACATTCTATGACTTTTGAAACATCTTTAAGAACTATTAAAGAATCAAATTTTTTAAAATCTTTTATTACGAAAAGATTTTATATTCATATTTTATGGTTGTTAATTTATTATTTGGTTTAATTTTGTTGTGGGATGAACTGACCCCTTACACCAATATTTAGGTACTAATGATATCAAAAGTCGTATGAATGATGTTTGATTGGTGCACGCGCGTGGGAACATTAGACCTTTACTTTAAAAATAATATTTTGTATTACTAAAAATTTTGTCGTACATTGTAAAGTTATTTACTTTTCATTATTGACTTTTAATAGAAATGCGGAAGTGAGATTTTATTTGCTGGTAAATAATTAAATGTAATTAATTTCAGTCAACCTTGCTTATTTTGAATTTCAATTAAAGAGACTTTATTTCATTTTGGAGCATAAGTGAATATTGATCTAATATCTGAAATATTAATTTTGCAAATAAACGAATAAATAATATTTTAGTAAATTGCATTACATTCTTTTACAAAAAAAAATATCAAGTCATTTTCTGACGCATCTTTAAATTATTACACGATGAACTACTTCTAAAAAAAAAAATTATAGTTATTTCTAAAAGAAAACTAATATTTTTAAGTAATTTTTAGATCAAAAAATTTGGGGCGTTACACATTTGCATTTAAACATGGGCACTTTGAAGCCATCATAGGAAACCTCAATGATATCTATCAATCTTCCATAGTAAGGCACTCCTCCAAATCTCATTTGGGCATCACTATTGCTTGAGTAACTTCGTGTTCCGAACATGCCAAAAACTCCACCATTTTGAGTTTTTAATAAATTGTCTCGTGCCAATGTTCGAAATTTGAAACCATTGACATTAAATGCAGTGAACCTTCTAACTTTATCAGAAGGACCTTGAGCAAGACTAACGAGAACATTTTTATCTGATCCACTAATGTTGTCGAGATTGTTGCAAATCTGAACACCATAAAATATACAATTAGTCACATTCTTATTAAAAATCAAAGCAACTCAATCACCAATTTTGTCATGAACACTAACACGATTGCGGAACCAATGAGGAAACTCTCTATGAACCTTCTTGTCTACCTCAGAAGTACTCCTTGCACCACTCCTCATTTGGCTTCGAATAATACTTCTATATTGCCTATTTGGTTATTTCAAATTAGATGTATACGGAAAAAAAATTAGTGGTAAATAATACAAATATAATAAAATTACTTACCTTAGATAGTAGTCAACTATGATGCAGTTTGTTAAAACGTGTCTATGAGCTTGTTACTTTCAATTGGTGTAAGGGTGAGTATGAAGACACCAGCCGATTTTCCACTCTAGGAATATTCCGCTACACGTGAAGTCAGTTTGTATCTCATTAATAGGCTCATCATCTACACGACCAAGTTGAATTCCTCTAGTCTCAATGTTTTATATCACTTGACAAATGTTAAGATCTCTCTTGTCAAGGTATCCTTCTCAATAGCCCTTCTTGGTCGTGCTTTATTACGTCATACGATTTAAGTATTCTAAGTACCTAATTATGAACCAATATATTAGTAGAGAAAATTGTCACTAACTAATATTGAAGGAACAGAGACACGCATATTTTACCTTTCAACAGGATACATCCATCGATAATGAACGGACTCCAAGTTTAACTTCTTCAACAAGGTGAACACAACCAAGTGAACCATAACATGACGAAGATTGAGGGAGGAAATAATCATTTCCATGTGCATAAAGTGAGGACAACTGATTTGCAAATTTTTTCCAAATCATACACATTCAATACTTTACTGCTAATTGTCTAAAAGTGAGCAACTCAATCATTATAGCTGAACATCATCAGGTATGTTGCTCGAATGGGTAGACGGTAAAGTTGTTCATCAATAGTGACAATCATGACTCTCAACATTCCATTCACTTAAGATTTTCCATGTCAATGCATCAGAATGTTTGCTTGAATACTCATGCAGGCACAGTGATATTCTTTAAAGTTGTTTAAAATCCTCTTCTTACCTTAGTAGTAAGAGTAAAGACGGCTGAGAAATTCCTTCATTTTCATTGGGCCAAAGGTCAGGTCTTATGCCCATAGCTTTAAGGTCTTTTCTTGCATTAAGGATGATCTTTACTTTTTGTGCCTATCATTTAGCAAAGTAAATAATGATATTATCGCACAATTTTTCTCAATATGCATCCCATGTCGAAGATTGTGGCGCAAAAGATTATCCTTCCAATATGGAAGTTCAAAGAATATGCTTTTCTTTTTCCATGTGTGATTGATACACCGTTGTGTAGGTCGTCCACCACGTATTCCCTTTTCCCGACTTACTCTGTTATCTGCTTTCTACCAATGTGACATCAATACTTTGAACCTGTTCAAGAATTTGAAGCTAGATAACATTTAGGTGGACACGCAATTTTGTTGCGCATCAAAGCGAACCTGTTCAATCTAAATCTTGATGTCTCGATCAAGAAAATGACGATGAATAAACACCATTTTGCTATGTGCGAGAGGACGAGGAGTAGAGTCCATGTTACATATGGGGGCAGGCAGTCCAGTGTAGTGTTCCACCCGAAAGTTTACCCAGCCTGGAATCATAATTGTCACTCAAAGTTGCATGTAATGTGAACATCTCTTTTTTAAAGGCATCAGTATGTTCGACACCGTTGTCCATAATTCCTTTAATTCTTTTACTAGAGGTTGTAAATAGACATCAATATCATTTCCTGCATTTTTTTACCGGGATTATCATTGACATTTATAAAGATGTATGTTTCATGACAACACCATGGAGGAGTGTGTATGGAATGAGAATACTGGCCAAATACTATAATTTGTACTATCATACCAAAAGGATTAACCATCACTGCTAATGCATCAGACGCACATTTCGCGGGTTCTGATGCAACCAGGGTGTGTCACGTCAAATGTTTCCATGCTTCAGAATCTCTAGGATGCTTCTCAACATTCCATTTTCTTACTATCATTTGCATGCATCTATATCCTCGGCGACTTTGACGACAAAAATTAATCTTTGTAACCGTGGTTTTAATGGAAATAGCGAAGAACTTTTGCAGGAACTTTCTTTCGATTATTGCCATCCACCAGACCACTCCAACCTGCACCAACTTTTGCTTTTGTTTCCATTTCCAGTGTTACAAATTTTGCAGGTCTCCTTGTCTTCATCTTCTTATTACCCCAATAAAGGCATACCATTATTCGGTGAAACAAGGATTTTTCATAATTTAACCAGCTGGTGATTGTTTTCTTGGCTTCATAGAATGAATTTGGTATATTTGCAAATTCAAATGCATCTTTTAATAACTCTAAAACCATTGTCATGGCTTTATTAGTCATTCCACATAAACATTTGATGTGATACAACTTTACCAAAAAAGATAGTCTTGAATATTTAACACACCCTTCATACAAAGGTTTTTCTCCTTCTCTACTTAATTCATAGTACTCTTTGGCCTCTTCATACCTTTGTTGACTTGCATTTTTCTCCTTCTCTGCATTTGATTCAATGGGTACTTCATTTGCATGATCTTCGACTCCAAAAGCATCGTTAATCATGTTTTGCATTTGATCATCAACGACAACTGTGTCTTGAACTATATTAGAAATACTAATAGGTGAGATAGTACTAGTTTCTCCTATGGACTCTCCGTGATGTACCCAAATGGTGTATCCCTTTGGAAATGGTTTGCACTTTAAGTGATCATACATTACACTTCTACTCTGCGGTTTTTTGAAACCACAACGTTTACAAGGACATATTATTTGCGCATTTTCCTAATTCATCCTCGAAAGCGCAATTAAATAAATTCCTTTCCCTTGATCATTTCATCCCGATGTGTGTGTCCTTAAATTCCATGAATTATCCATTTCTATAAAGAAGTTTTAACATATGTTATTTTGACACAGAAATAACATAATTCAACTTAGAACAAAAAAAAAAGATTGATCTTAAACAGAATAGATTCACTAGGCATAAAGGAACAAAACATAACAACCTCATACTCATAGAAAATAGTACTCGATAAACATTCAAAATATAGAACTAGACCAGGTATACAGGTATATAGTACTCGACAAACAAATCAAACTAGAAATTATTTTTAAAAGCAAACAAACCAATCATTAACATATGTTATTTACTTCAGTTTATCCATTAAATGCAAACAAATATTAGAACTGAAAGTGCAGAATTTAGCAATCAAAGTGTAGAACATAACACTCAAACATCTTTAGTACAAAAAAAGGAAGAAGTGTTACGCTATCAGCTTTTACATAATAAAAGTATCTTACCTATTGTGTTATGTTGCGCGGTCGATGGAGAAGTATTACGCTACACCGTCACCAGAGAGAGGCTGAAAGCAGCGCCGTCACCGGAGATGGGCACGAAGAAGCACTGTCACTGGAAACTAATTCAATCAATAAACCAATCATCAACAAACCAATCTGAAAACTAGTTTTAAATGCAAACAAATCAATCTGTAAACTAGTTTCAAATGCAAACAAATCAATCTGAAAATTATTTTTAAAAACAAACAAACCAATCTCAAACAAACCAATCACTAATCATAATTCAAATAATCATAATTCTAAGATTTTATTATAATTCATTTCAAAACCAAATGTAATTTCTAGTCCAAAGTTTAAAGACAGAAAAAATGATTACTCCAACCAATATAATGTGCAAAAAAAAGTGAAAAAGAATTGTGTAATGTTATTCAAAGATAAAATTTGCCACAAATACAAAGGCAAAA
>PGWS01023285.1:0-11747 GCA_002896235.1 Cicer reticulatum | reverse complement strand
TGGGAGTAATTTATAGTATTTTGTTGAGATTTGAACAATTTAGATTTTTGTAAATTTGATTGATCAATTGTATTATTTTTATCGGTTATTCAGAGGTAGAAATTAATTGTCTCTAAGTTTAGAACTTGCTTTTATATCAAAAATATTTATTTAATAAACATCAACTATATTCGATACTAAAGGTTTTTTTTTATTGAAAATTTTTATGCAAGCATTTTGTGTAACTGTGAATGGACGTCCTGAATCTTAAAGTTTTAAAAAAAAAAAATTATATACTCTATTTTGGAACCGCTACGAATCTCTTTAAAATCTATTGCATTTTACTTTTATTTCATTTAGGTTTAGGGAGTCACAGCTTTGGTGTTGCAACTGGTATATTGCTAGGTCCAACCTTCTCAATTCGTTTAAATTGTTGCAATTTTATTTTTTTGAATTTAAAACATCGTGAAATTAAGTTAGTTAATGATTAGTTCATGCTTAAATAGTAAAACACAAGTGGTTGTCCACAGCAATCCTCATTACAATATATCAATATACCTGTTTTTTTATGTGCTGACTTGTTCTCCTTAACATCCTTGCCATTTACTTTAGATTTTACAAGAGTCTAAAAATGGTGTAAAAAATTAGAAATTTAAAGACAAAATAAAAACCAATATAACACTATATATTAATAGTGGTCGAAATAGTAAATAAAGTATGAAATATATATATATTCATGACAAATAGAGAAATGAGGTTTATTCGCATGCCACACATGATCCTATGGACTTTCCCATAAATCTTGCATATTCCATAATGTTGTATACTTTTCCTTTACCAACCCTGCGATAAGTAGGAGATGACAAATAGAGTACATAACACAAGATATCATAAATCAATAATCAATATAAAGCTATTAGTGAACTTTTTAGTTAGCTTGATCATCAATTAATTAAAAAGATTTCAATACTTTAATTCATTCATTAATTGCCCCTGAAATGTTATTTGAAATAATAAGATTGGATATAATTTTTTTGCTAGGTGTATTTATCATTATTTTGCTTTCGCAAGTAACGAAGTTTTGTAGTTAGCTTTTGTATCATAACAAATAAATTCCGCATTACTTAGATTTTTGTCTATCTGATGTTGATAATAGTCTTTTGGATTGACTTAAACCCTTACCCCTCACATGACCCAAATACTCAGGAACATTTAATATTTTACTAAGTATATTCCTTCAACTGGTGGTGTGTTGTATCTCTCTTTGAGATAAAATCTCCTAATTAACATAAATCAATACGAAAAAGATAAGTTTATCATGAACACTTTCACAATTAACAAATATAGCTAGTGTTATTATATACTTGCACATTGTTCATATACTTGCAGAACATCTTCGTTATCAATATTTCCATCTTTATTTTCATATGCAACTTTCCACAATATATGAGGACCAATAGATGTTTGGTCAAATCCCGTCTCTTTTATCTAAATAATTAAACAAATAATCGTAAAAATTAGATTCTATTGTTACTATGTTTTGCTCCAAACATGCATATATCTCATATGTTACGTTTTGTATGGATATAATAAGAGATTTGACACTCTCTCACGATTTGTATTGCTATGTTTTTGTATAAATAATTATCAGTCATATTAAACTATAGTATGAATAAGACACTTATGTAAATATTAATCTTACTTGAAAAGCTTCGTTTTTTCTTTTTTTTTTCTACAAAAGTTGTCCATTCGTTCAATGATATCTTGTTTTCATAAAGCTTCACACAACCATAAAATTTTTGTCGGCATCTTTAAGATATTTTTTGTTAAGAGAGTTTGAAAAGCTCTATGCAATTTTTCAGCAACCTAAGTATATGTTTTTTTACATATATCTTGAATGATCTCTACACCAAAATAACAATACAAAGATTAAATAAATGTATTTTAATGTCAACGACATAAACAATAAATAATTTACAACAACAAAATACTTTTATATCTTTTCAATAAGATTTTTGGCGACTTCCCAATACTTTTATGTTTTCCAATCATCAAACAAGTAATCGTGACTATATTGACAATCACAGACCAATGTAGCTTACTACATTGAACAATTAGGATCAATAGTTGACCATGTGTTATCCAAGCCAACCTTATAATAACTTAAAATAAGTAAAGTGTGTATAAAAAGACAACATAATCGAATTTAAATAAAATATTAACTACCTCAAAATGGTATTCTTTTATCTATTGCACGAATATTTTTCATATAGTTTAATCTCATTAATCCTTTTCCTCTTTTTGTAGAAAGTCATTTTATCTTCATTAGGAGAAGAGTCAATATCCTCCTTATAAATAGCATCTTCATAAAGAATATAAACCGCATTTATCTACAACAACAAAAAAAAATATGTTAAATCTAATATCGAACTAAAAATACTATTTTTAAACTAAAATATGTTCACCAAAATCAACAAAGTCAAAAATAAAAGGAGTTACAATAATTGCTACACACAAAATTACAATAATAAGTATAGAAAAAAAAATTGATGCGATAATGTCAAACGACGGCCACGACCAATATTTAGGTGCTTCTTATTTCTTTGTCAAATTACGATTGTTTGTGTCTTAAAATTTTGTAAGATTGCACTTTGTTGAAATAATTATGATTGGTGATTATATGTGCTTTGTATTTGGTGTGAGTGTGAGACATAAATCATAAGTTTGACTGCTTTGTAGGACTCTAAATGTTAGAAGCTTGTGTGCTTCATCTTATTTAGAAATATATGACAATTTGTTAATTACGAAGTGTGTTTCAAGTTAGGATTGCATGTATTCCCTTGCATTTTGTCTTATATTGTGTTAACTATACATGAATGGTTGTCAAGTATATTTTTAATCACTTGTGCACTGATTGTGTGAAGTTATTTCAATTGTAAAAAATTTAATGATATTAACAACAATACATAAATTTGTTACATGTATTATTTATATTTTCCATATCTGGATATCAAACATTTGAGCAAGAAACTCTAACATCTTCCTCTCAACCTTCTTCACAACATTAGAGTACATTTAAAGTTTCGCATGTAATATTTTTTTTAACTATTCTAATTTTGGCTTTTTAACAATATTAAAATTGAATCTTGTAATGAAATTTTGAAACAAAATATTTTTCTTGTCCTTTGTTCTTTGTTCTTTTTCCAATATCAATGTTCTTTTATCCACTACGCCAAAAATGACATTTTATAGTGCGCCGTTCACAGCGCTTAATAAATACAAGCGTTGTCATAAATATATTTTAAAAATAACGGTGGATATAAGAGCTCTTTTTTGACAACCGTTGTTGTAGGGTCATATAGCACTTGCACATAATGTTTACAAGGCTTTACAATGCTCAAAATGAAGGGCCCTCACATAATGTTTACAGCGCTTTTTGGACACTTTAAAAACAAGCGCTGTAAGAATATAGCGCTCCAACCTGATGTACATAGCTTACAACGCTTTTTGGACAAGCGCCTGAAAAGACTGCCGCTTTCAAATAATAAATGACCTATTAGAGCGCTTTTTTACAAAGCGTTGTAAAAGACACTTGCGCTTTCCAAATAATCTAAATGACCTATTAGAGTCTTTTTTACAAGCGTTGTAAAGCCTGCGCTTTCACATAAAAAAGGACCTATTAGAGCACTTGTTACACAGCGCTGTTAAACTCTTCACTTTAAATAAAAAATCATTACTTTAAATAAATAAAAAGAAATTTAAAACAATTTATACAAACCCTCATCCTCTTCTCTCTACTTTGGGAACCCTCCTCTCCTCTAATACTGTCGCCATCTACTGCTGCCTCCTTTATAAAAAATTGGATACGTTGTCTTTAGTACTGTATTTAATAATTTGTTGTTGTCACGAAAACTAATAAATTGTTACATAATAAATCTATAAAAATCTTTCTTTTTTGAAATTTGTTATCTTTCTGTTTGAAATGTTACATAATAATGGACCTTGGTTTCCCATTTTCCAATATTAGATATGTGTACTATATATGGTATAATGTTTATCAGTAGCTTATATTTTTGTAACAGCATTATTATAGTAATATAATATGACCAGAAATGGATGTCTGCCAATCGATTGTCAAAAGAGTATGAAAATGAGAGTGAAGAGTTTGTTGATTTGCAGTGAAAATGCAAAAGATCCTAATAGAGTCGTTTGTCCTTGTTTAAAATGTTGTTTTGGAAAACGTTAAAGAAGATGAATTGGAAAGGACATTTAGTATGGAATGGAATTGATGAAATCTATACATGTTGGATAAGAATGGTGAGAAAAAAAAGGGAACATTAATTTTTGAGAATAGTTCGACATAGCTTCAACTGATTTCGACACAGATACATATGAGCCGGACCGAGTTGAGGAGATTGCAAAAGCAGTTGAAGAAGAACTTAGGATTGTCCCTAAAATGTTTGAGAGTTTGTTGAGTGATGCAGAGAAACCATTATATAATGGTTGTTTACTAATTCACAATAATGTCGACGATATATTAAAGTTGTACAACTTTAAAAGCGAGGAATGATGTTTACACTGATAAAGCTTCACATAATTATTAACACTCTTAAAAAATATGTTGCCCAACAATAACAAACTCCAGCGAACCTCGAGGCATAAACGATTTTGTGCTCTATTGGCATAGTATATTTAAGGATTCATGCGTGTCACGAACGATTGCATTTTTATTTCATAAATTGAATATGAATTACTAAAAAGCGTGTCTGATTAATGCAATGTCTCATAGATATAAGAAAGATAAAGAATCCACTATCAGCAATGGATGTCGTGTCGTATTTCATAAAATACCAGTGAGAGTTGTAGCGCAGTACGCAGACGAATAAAGACAAATACACTTGTTTACATGTTGTGCAGAGTGAAAGAGATGAATTGTATGAATAAATTCGACTACTATACATGCAGATTCTCTCCACAAAGGGCTTTAAAAATAATTGATCACTGATATCATATTGACCGGTACCGAGTTGAGGATAGAGTCGTTAAGAAATTTAGACCTAAAATGTGGACTTTCTTACTGATAGAATTATAATGGTTACTATCCACATGTTCTTTATAAGCATCACATACAGCACGTAATGGCCTGATATCACATAATTATTAAAAATCTTAAAAGATATGTGCATGAACTCCCAGATCGAGACCGTACGATGCTAAACAGTTATGTGCTCTATGGCATGCATTAAAAGGATTATGATTTGCATCTCTTAATTAATATGTATACTAAAAGATGTCAACAACCCGATATAGAAAAGAGCTAATCCATATCGAGCGTCGGGTATTTGATATACAAGATTTAGGCCATTGCAGCAGATTCAAAAATGATGGTGCAGAGAGACAGAGATGGTTAGGAAGTGAAATATGATTGATACGTATAATCAGAAGAGAGAAATTTCGATTGACTTTCCTATGATGTTCGGCACATGTTAAGCATACCATATCAGCACGGTATGTAATTTATCAGGATTATAAGCATTATAAGCATGTGCTCTGCATGTCCAACAACGATATGTGACTCCTTTAATTGAGAGTTACAATATTGGATGCAGGTGTGAAACCATTATATGTAGAAATGTATGTCCAAATAATGATTTTCCACATCGGTAATTTATACCATATAGTCATCAGTATTGGATGGGTGAAACATTGAGAAGATGTATATCTCACATCGGATTTTACTTAGATCAGTAGGTTGAAAGGTAATGCTAAGCTTTTGCACCGACTGAATATCAAATCTTGAAAAAGTTACAAGGTTTGACCAATAAAAATGCAAACCTTTGCGGAAAGTGGTCAAAACTGTGAAGAAAAGTTCAATTTCTTGAAATCTGCCATAATTGAAGTGCATTGTAATATAAGACATTTCTCAATGGATGTTTATTGAAAAATAATGTATTTGTAGTGTATGGGTACTTACTCAATGTTCCAGGAAATCAAGATGCACAATGCAAGGTTGGACTTGGTCGATATGGGAATAAGAAATGAATTGGGTACCGTAAAGAAAAGGAAATCGCACATATCTACTCCAGCCTCTACTTTATCTAGAAAAGGAAAAATTGTTTTTATGTAAATTTCTACACGAAGTTAAGTTCCAGAAGGGTATTCTTCAAACATTAAAATTTGGTTGTAATGAAAACTCAAGTTAAAAGGTTGAAGACCCATGATTGTCATATTCTAATGAGCATTTGCTACCAATAGTATATGTTCCATTTTACCTGAAAAAAGTTCGACGAGTCATAACTAGATATGTTTCTCATCAGGGAAATTTGTAGTAAAGTGATCGATCCTCACATAATTACCGACATTACAGAGGGAAAATGCTGTTACTTTGTGTGAGCTTGAAATGTATTTCCCACCCTGTTTTTTGATATAATGGTTCACCTTATCTGTTCATTCTTGTTAGGAGACACAACTTTAGTGGCCAGCTTATATGAGATGGATATAACCGATAGAACGGTAATATTGAAAATAAAGGGTACGTAAAAGTAGAAGTCGACCAGAAGTGTATTGCTTGAACGGTACATTGTTCGAAGAAGCTGCTGAATTTGTACTAAATATCTGTCCAATGTTGAATCATAGGGCTTCCCATGTCTCGTCATTCAGGAAGAATATCAGGAGAATGGATAATTTGAAGAGACTAATGACTATATCAAGACAGAATGGGAGCAGGCACAATTGTTATGTTCTGCACAATGATGATGATTGAGTTCAATCGTATGTTACAATACACATGGATCAGTTATCTCATTGAACATGAATAGGAATCAAAATTGGATAACTCGAGAGCACAATTGAAGTTTTATAACATGGTTAAAATAATCACATAAAAGTCAAAGTTGATATACACCCGGAATCAATTTCATAGAGATTGAGGTGGCTAGCAAATGGTCCGAGTTACATGTCTTTTCTTCCACTGGTTATGTAATTAATGGCTACACATTTTATACCAAAGAACAAGATATCAGACCACTATGCAAAATAGCAGAGTCACTCTCGTAGCAGAAGCGATGCATGTCTCAAGTGCAAAAGAAAAAAACCCCAATATATGCAAATCTATCATATTTTGGGTGATCCGAGCACATATGGAGTTAGACTACACAATGTTTCGTGTTCCCATATTTGGTTGCAAGTGGGTCGATAATAATAATGGCGTTCGGATTGATGAGTCAGGGTTCTTGCTTGTCGATTTTAATAGGGTGGGATACAAAATACGAACCTTTTATTTTAGCGTCGCAAGCTCAACAAGTGTTGTATGTCACTGATCCTGCTAATGATAAATGGTTTGTTGTCCTATCGACCAATAAAAATAAGTGATGATAACAATAATGATGAAGATGTTGTAATATCTTTTATTTGCAATCACAACCACATGAAATTGATTCAACTGATGATGTTTATATCTTAGAGATGATCATGATGAGGGAATTTGGATAATCCACGTTCTGTATCGTTAATGGACAAACAAATGTGAATCCCACCAGGAAAAGAAGAAGGGCATCTTAATGTACATGTTTAATTGTTTTATATAAGCCATGTAATCTGAACTGAGTTCATGAAATTTAATTGTTTGATCTACCAGAATTGAGCATTTTAGTATTTAGCTTGAACTGTATTTGATTTTCTGCTTATATTGCTTGATCTTAGTGTTTATACTAAGTTCAGTAATTTAATGTACGTTTGACTGCATAAACTGATTTTCTGCTTATATTGAAATTGAAAACTTTATTTTAGTACTCGGAATTCATCTTGAACCTGATCATGCCCCAATATGAGGTGACAATGTAATTTAGCATTGATATATATATAATATATATTTAACTAGTTATTTGATAGAATAAATAATCCAAATATAGGTATTTATACTTGAAGAACTGAATTGAATATTGAAACTAGTAATTTACAACGCTTTGTCCATAAGCGCTATAAAAGCCTTTAAAATAAAATAAGGAGGTCACAAAGCTTTGTTATCATACCAAGTTAAAAGGGTCTTTTACAGCGCTTTTCTCAAAAGCGCTGTAAATCTTTAAAGCCTTTTCAAAATAAAATAAGGAGGTCTTTCAGAGCGTTTTTTTTGACAAGCGCTGTAAAGGCTTTTAAAAAAACAGCCCATATAACATAAGAAAACAAAGAGGTCTTTTACAGCGCTTATCCCAAAAGCGCTGTAAAAAAAGCCTTTTAAAAAATAAAATAAAGAGGTATTTTAGAGCGCTTTTAATTAGACAAAGCGCTGTAACAAAGGATATGTTAAAACGCCACCCACCTAACATAAGACACAAAGAGGTCTTTACAGCGCTTATCCAACAAGCACTGTAAAGAAGCCTTTTTAAAAATAAAATAAGGAGGTACTTTTAAAGCTCTTTTCCAACAAGCGCCTGTAAAAGCTTTGAAAAAAACAGTCATATATCATAAGAAAACAAAGAGGTCTTTTATAGCGCTAATTCCCACAAGCACTGTAAAAAGCCTTTTAAAAATAAAATATAGGAGGCCTTTTAGAGCGCTTTTCCAACAAGCGTTGTAAAAGGCTTTTAAAAAAAACAGTCATATATCATAAGAAAACAAAGAGGTCTTTACAACGCTTTTCCCACAAGCGCTGTAAAAAGCTTTAAAAAATAAAATATGGGGTCTTTTAGAGCGCTTTTCAACAAGCCGGCTTGTAAAAGACTTCTAAAAAGCGATGTTAATAGCGTTTTTATATATAACAGTAAACCGCTTCAGTTTCCTTTCATTACGTAAACTTCATTATCATCTCTCTTCATCGTTCTTCTCATTGCGAACCCTATCATCTCTCCCATTGCGAACCATATTTCCACGATCATCTCTCTCATTGCGAACCACTATTTCCATCCATGATCACCTCTCCCATTACAAACCATTTGTTCTCATTGAAATACGTAACCTTCATTACGTTATTTCTTCGAACCATACTTCAGTTTTTGCGAACCGTATTTCTGCGCATTTATCCTTACGAACCATACGTGTTCCTTTTTCTATGAACCCTACGTATTTCTTCTCACTATTCAGGTATTTCATGTTATTAATTTTTTGTTATCATAAAATGCATGTTGAACTTATACTGATACATACTTAGACTACTGCATGTTGTTGTTGAAGTTATACTGAACTACATGTTGAACTTTTGTAGATAAATGGATACCACAACAAGGATTTAGATAGTCAAAATGAGGAAGTTGTCAATACTAAGACTTACGAAAATGAAGTCAAACATGGTGCAATCATCATGCAAAATTTCATAAAAACCAAGGAGAAGTGGCATAAAAAAATTTGAGGTATACATACTCTGTTGCTGTTTATTTTTTATCTTTTTTTGAAAGCATGTACTTACTATATGAGTTTATTAGGTTGGATGAGATGAGAGTGGTCAGTCCAATTGACCCCAATAGCTCCATGTTTGAAGTTACATTGGGGCTATTGTTCGTCAGAATATCCCCATTACAAATTGACGATTGGAGAGATAAGGCGTTGAAGGATGCGAAAGATATACTGTGAGATGATATACAAGTAACTTTTTTGATCCACTCTTTTGTCATTTATAATTTTTTCCATTGAAATACTTTTACTCCAAAACTATATCTTTATTTCGTTTGCAGACTGTTTTTGTTGTGGACGAGATGAGAAAGGAATTTATGTATTGAGAGTTGTCGGGAAAATACACCGGAGGTTTAATCTCACCTCTCAAATTTCATCTAAAAGATCGTGAAGGAAATATTAATGTTGAAGCTCCAAGAATATATAAAACA
Organism: Cicer reticulatum; assembly: GCA_002896235.1. NCBI lineage: Eukaryota > Viridiplantae > Streptophyta > Magnoliopsida > Fabales > Fabaceae > Cicer > Cicer reticulatum. The sequence continues at coordinate 1,953 of PGWS01023285.1, read as the reverse complement.
TTATATATAAATGAAGAATGGGCGATTGTAGCAAAACTGTCGAACCCGCGTTTGTGTGTAAGTGATTAATTATTAGCATTTGTGTTGTATATCATATTCATAGTGTATTTTAAATTTTTACACGATTGTTATTTTTTTTATATAGAATATAAGTAAGGCAAATCGCGAGAGGGCAAAGAAATCACGACCACCCATACAAAAAAAATCACGTATAGTGGATATGCACACTCTAGAGCAAAACGTAAGTAAATTAACTCATCAATTTATATAATGTGAGTAACATATATTATAAACTATGTCTAACTAAATTTTGTTTATGATCTAACGAATATCTACAAGACACCCAAATCGATCAACTGTTGGTTCGCATATCTTGTAGAAGGAAGCTCGTGTAAATAAGGATGAGAGTGTTATAACGACAAAATTCAAAAAGTAATAGAACTTTGTGTAAGTAATTATCACTTTAATATTGTATTTTAAAAATGATATTGAACTTATCTTTTTAATCCTACGTGTATTTTAGGAGAATCTCGAACAAAGTTCGGAAAATCAAGAGAACAATACAAAGCTAGTTGCAGTCATTCTCGTAAAGTGTTTAATGTCCTGAATATTCTGGTCGCGTGAGGGGGAAAGGATTTGGCGTAATCTAAAGCTATTTTCACAATAGAAGCGTCAAAATCCATCCAATAAAGTACAGAAGCTCAAACTCTTATTAGAGCAAGTGGCACTCTGGTGAAAAGAATAAAGACAAGCAACTTCCGGATCAGCTCCAACGTGAAATACAAATGGAGAGTGAAAACGCGAGTTGGCAAATTGCTCAAAAGTCTTCCTGAGGTATTAATTACTTACTTATGTAAATTACTTATGTAATTACTTATGTACTTATGTATTAACCATACTTATTATTAACCATTGATTTAGCGTGTCACTCCTTGCGTCGCCTGTACTTATCCTCCCCTACTCATCGCAAGGTTGAAAAAGGAAAATTGTACAATACTTCAGGGGAAGTATTGCACAACACACCGATCCATGCGGGCCATGTCAAAGTATCACCTGCTATTGCTTTGGAACCAAATGCACCGTTGCCTATACCGGACAACGATGCAGATATGAAGTTTTTGGGCGAAGCAGTTGGTAGTTACATGGCATGGCCTACACATCTTGTTGCCCTTGATAAGGTATGTTTAATTAATTGAAATTTATGTTTAATTGATATGTATATTTAATTGGAGGATTATATTTAATTGCTGATTTTTTTCCGCTACTAACTTTAATTTCACATTTATATTTAGATTCAGACAAAGTCTAAAGGGAATGATAAGAAGATTCCAAGAAACGAGTCAGTTACATTGCCGGAAAAGGTTTGTCACATTTATTCTTTAAGGTTTGTCATTTTTTCAGATTCAATAAACTAACATTTAACCTCATTTTTTCAGATTCAATCCAAGAAACACCCACAACAACACTGCAGAACAAACAGGTGCGGCTCACAACTGGATGTTCGTGTAAACTAATATAAGCGACAAAATTCAAAATTGGCAGGATAATAATGCTGCCAAAGTTTGCGCTGAAAAAACTGGATCGGGGAAAATCAATTCTGTGCTCTAAAATAAGTCATCATCCTTGCTAAATATGGGTCGTGTCTTTGACATACAAGTAAAAATGGAATATGGGCAGCAACGACGATTCACGCATGCCATATAGCATGAATAGACGCTATCTTCCCCGCGCCCATCGATCCCCGATGAAGAATACTTGAAAAGAGCACATATACGAACTTCTCGAAAGGCAGCGTTAAGAAGCTGAGTGCTACTGTCATCAGCTTATAATACATTAGGTAAAAATTACTTTTAATTGCATGTATTGGTAATTAATTTAATTTATTGGTAATTAATCTAATTTGAAATTTTCATTGAAGGTTTTTGTATGAGAAGTTGGTGTGCACGCGCAGAT
>PGWS01023284.1:0-12551 GCA_002896235.1 Cicer reticulatum | reverse complement strand
TAATTTATAGTATTTTGTTGAGATTTGAACAATTTAGATTTTTGTAAATTTGATTGATCAATTGTATTATTTTTATCGGTTATTCAGAGGTAGAAATTAATTGTCTCTAAGTTTAGAACTTGCTTTTATATCAAAAATATTTATTTAATAAACATCAACTATATTCGATACTAAAGGTTTTTTTTTATTGAAAATTTTTATGCAAGCATTTTGTGTAACTGTGAATGGACGTCCTGAATCTTAAAGTTTTAAAAAAAAAAAATTATATACTCTATTTTGGAACCGCTACGAATCTCTTTAAAATCTATTGCATTTTACTTTTATTTCATTTAGGTTTAGGGAGTCACAGCTTTGGTGTTGCAACTGGTATATTGCTAGGTCCAACCTTCTCAATTCGTTTAAATTGTTGCAATTTTATTTTTTTGAATTTAAAACATCGTGAAATTAAGTTAGTTAATGATTAGTTCATGCTTAAATAGTAAAACACAAGTGGTTGTCCACAGCAATCCTCATTACAATATATCAATATACCTGTTTTTTTATGTGCTGACTTGTTCTCCTTAACATCCTTGCCATTTACTTTAGATTTTACAAGAGTCTAAAAATGGTGTAAAAAATTAGAAATTTAAAGACAAAATAAAAACCAATATAACACTATATATTAATAGTGGTCGAAATAGTAAATAAAGTATGAAATATATATATATTCATGACAAATAGAGAAATGAGGTTTATTCGCATGCCACACATGATCCTATGGACTTTCCCATAAATCTTGCATATTCCATAATGTTGTATACTTTTCCTTTACCAACCCTGCGATAAGTAGGAGATGACAAATAGAGTACATAACACAAGATATCATAAATCAATAATCAATATAAAGCTATTAGTGAACTTTTTAGTTAGCTTGATCATCAATTAATTAAAAAGATTTCAATACTTTAATTCATTCATTAATTGCCCCTGAAATGTTATTTGAAATAATAAGATTGGATATAATTTTTTTGCTAGGTGTATTTATCATTATTTTGCTTTCGCAAGTAACGAAGTTTTGTAGTTAGCTTTTGTATCATAACAAATAAATTCCGCATTACTTAGATTTTTGTCTATCTGATGTTGATAATAGTCTTTTGGATTGACTTAAACCCTTACCCCTCACATGACCCAAATACTCAGGAACATTTAATATTTTACTAAGTATATTCCTTCAACTGGTGGTGTGTTGTATCTCTCTTTGAGATAAAATCTCCTAATTAACATAAATCAATACGAAAAAGATAAGTTTATCATGAACACTTTCACAATTAACAAATATAGCTAGTGTTATTATATACTTGCACATTGTTCATATACTTGCAGAACATCTTCGTTATCAATATTTCCATCTTTATTTTCATATGCAACTTTCCACAATATATGAGGACCAATAGATGTTTGGTCAAATCCCGTCTCTTTTATCTAAATAATTAAACAAATAATCGTAAAAATTAGATTCTATTGTTACTATGTTTTGCTCCAAACATGCATATATCTCATATGTTACGTTTTGTATGGATATAATAAGAGATTTGACACTCTCTCACGATTTGTATTGCTATGTTTTTGTATAAATAATTATCAGTCATATTAAACTATAGTATGAATAAGACACTTATGTAAATATTAATCTTACTTGAAAAGCTTCGTTTTTTCTTTTTTTTTTCTACAAAAGTTGTCCATTCGTTCAATGATATCTTGTTTTCATAAAGCTTCACACAACCATAAAATTTTTGTCGGCATCTTTAAGATATTTTTTGTTAAGAGAGTTTGAAAAGCTCTATGCAATTTTTCAGCAACCTAAGTATATGTTTTTTTACATATATCTATGAAAGATCTCTACACAAAATAACAAATACAAAAGATTAAATAAATGTATTTTAATGTCAACGACATAAACAATAAATAATTACAACAAACAAAATACTTTTATATCTTTTCAAATAAGATTTTTGGCGACTTCCAATACTTTATGTTTCCAATCATCACAAGTAATCGGACTATATTGACAAGTCACAGTACCAATGTAGCTTACTAGCATTGAACAATTAGGATCAATTAGTTGACCATGTGTATTCCAAGCCACCTTATTATAATCTTAAAATAAGTAAGTGTGTATAAAAAAGACAACATAATCGAATTTTAAATAAAATATTAAACTACCTCAAAATGTATTCTTTTATCTATTGCACGAATAGTTTTTTTTCATAATAGTTAACTCTCATTTAATCTCTTTTTCCTCTTTTTGTAGAAAGTCATTTTATTCATTAGGAGAAGAGTCAATATCCTCCTTATAAATAGCATCTTCATAAGAATACCGCATTTATCTACAACAACAAAAAAAATATGTTAAACTAATATCGAACTAAAAATACTATTTTTAAACTAAAAATATTGTTCACCAAAATCAACAAAAGTCAAAAATAAAAGGAGTTACAAATAATTGATACACACAAAAATTACAAAATAAGTATAGAAAAGAAAAATTGATGCGATAATGTCAAAGACGGCCACGACCAATATTTTAGGTTGGCTTCTTTATTTTCTTTGTCAAATTACGATTTGTTTGTGTCTTAAAATTTTGTAAGATTGCACTTTTGTTGGAATAAATATGATTGGTGATTATTATGTGCTTGTATTTTGTGTGATGTGTGAGACATAAATCATAAAGTTTGACTGCTTTGTAAGGACTCTAAATGTTAGAAGCTTGTGTGCTTTCATCTTATTAGAAGATATATGACAATTTTGTTAATTACGAAGTGTGTTTCAAGTTAGGATTGCATGTATTCCCTTTTGCATTTTGTCTTTATTATTGTTTTACTATACATGAATGGTTGTCAAAGTATATTTTAATCACTTGTGCACTAATTGTGTGAAGTTATTTCAATTGTAAACAATTTAATGATATTAACAACAATACATAAATTTGTTACATGTATTATCTTATTTTCCATATCTGGATATCAAACATTTGAGCAAGAAACTCTAACATCTTCTTCTTAACATTCTTCACAACATTAGAGTACATTTAAAGTTTCGCATGTAAATTTTTTTTTTTAACTATTCTAATTTTGGCTTTTTAACAATATTAAAATTGAATCTTGTAATGAAATTTTGAAACAAAATATTTTTCTTGTTCTTTGTTCTTTTTCCACTGTCAATGTTCTTTTATCCACTACGCCAAAAATGACATTTAATAGCGCTCCGTTCACAGCGCTTATTAAATACAAGCGTTGTCGTAAATATATTTTAAAAATAACGGAGGATACAAGAGAGCTTTTTTGACAAGCGCTGTGGAAAAAGCGCTGTTAAGGGTCATATAGCACTTGCACATATTGTTTACAAGGTTTTTACAACGCTGTAAAATGAAGGGCCCTCACATAATGTTTTACAGCGCTTTTGGAGCACTTTAAAAACAAGCGCTGTAAAATATAGCGCTCCAACCTGATGTTACATAGCTTTTACAACGCTTTTTGGACAAGCGCTGTAAAAGACTTGCGCTTTCAAATAATTAAATGACCTATTAGAGCGCTTTTTTTACAAGCGTTGTAAAAGACTTGCGCTTTCAAATAATTAAATGACCTATTAGAGCTCTTTTTTACAAGCGTTGTAAAAGCCTTGCGCTTTCACATAATTAAAGGACCTATTAGAGCACTTGTTACACAAGCGCTGTAAAATCTTTCACTTTAAATAAAAATCATTTACTTTAAATAAATAAAAAGAAATTTAAAACAAATTTACAAACCCTCATCTCCTCTACTTTGGGAACCCTCCTTTCCTCTATATACTGTGCGGCCATCTACTGCTCCTCCTTTATAAAAAATTGGATACGTTGTCTTAGGTACTGTATTTAATAATTTGTTGTTGTCACGAAAACTAATAAATTGTTACATAATAAATCATAAAAAATCTTTTCTTTTTTGAAATTTGTTGATCTTTTCTGTTTTGAAATTGTTACATAATAATGGATCTTGGTTTCCATTTTCCAATATTAGATATGTGTACTATATATTGGTATAATGTTATCAGAAGCTTATTATTTTTGTAACAGCATTATTATAGGTAATATAATATGGACCAGAAATGGATGTCTGTCAATCGATTGTCAAAAGAGTATGAAAATGGAGTGAAGGAGTTTGTTGAGTTTGCAGTGAAGAATGCAAAAGATTCAAAAAGAGTCGTTTGTCCTTGTTTAAAATGTTGTTTTGGAAAACGAGTTAAAGAAGATGAATTGGAAGGACATTTAGTATGGAATGGAATTTATGAAATCTATACATGTTGGATAAGACATGGTGAGAAAAAAAAGGAAACATTAATTTTGAGAATAGTTCGACATATGCTTCAACTGATTTCGACACAGATACATATAAGCCGGACCGAGTTGAGGAGATTGCAAAAGCAGTTGAAGAAGATCTTTAGGATTGTCCTAAAATGTTTGAGAGTATGTTGAGTGATGCAGAGAAACCATTATATAATGGTTGTACTAAATTCACAATAATGTCGACGATATTAAAGTTGTACAACTTAAAAGCGAGTAATGGATGGTCTGATAAAAGCTTCACAGAATTATTAACACTTTTAAAAGATATGTTGCCAGATGATAATGAACTTCCCAGTCGAACCTACGAGGCTAAACGGATTTTGTGCTCTATTGGCATGAGTTATGAAAGGATTCATGCGTGTCATAACGATTGCATTTTATTTCAAAATGAATATGAATTACTAAAAGCGTGTCTGAAATGCAATGTCTCTCGATATAAGAAGAAAGAATCCACTTCAGCAAAAGTCGTGTCGTATTTTCCTATAATACCAAGATTTAGGCGCATGTATCGCAGCGAAAAAGATTCAAAACACTTGACATGGCGTGCAGATGAAAGAATTAGAGATGAAAAGTTTCGACACCCTGCAGATTCTCCACAATGGGCAAAAATTGATCACGAGTATCCTGAATTCAGGATAGAGTCAAGAAATTTACGACTTGGACTTTCTACTGATAGAATGAATCCACATGGTCTTTAAAGCATCTCATACAGCACGTGGCCTGTGATTTTGTTGATTTATAACCTACCTCCATGGTTATGTATGAAGCATAAGTTTATGATGTTGTCTCTGTTAATTTCTGGACCCAAACAACCGGGGAATGATATCGACGTTTACTTGACTCCTTTAATTGAAGATTTAAAAATTATGTGGGAGACAGGTGTGGAAGTTTATGATGGGTATAAGAAAGAATGTTTCAATTTGAGGGCTATGTTGTTCGGCACAATTAATGATTTTCCAGCATATGGTAATTTATCAGGATATAGCATTAAAGGTCAGTGTGCATGTCCTATATGTGAAGAGAGTACAAATTGGATGCGGTTGAAACATTGTAAGAAGAATGTATTTCTTGGACATCGTAGATTTTTACCTTATAGTCATCAGTATCGTGGGTGGAGAAATGCATTCAATGGAAAATCAGAGAAAGGTAAAGCTCCTTTTGCACCGACTGAATATCAAATACTTGAAAAAGTACAAGGTTTGACCAATAAAAATGGCAAACCTTTTGCGGGAAAGCTGGTCAAAACTGGGTGGAAGAAAAATTCAATTTTCTTTGAATTGCCATATTGGAAGTCATTGTATATAAGACATTTCCTCAATGTGATGTTTATTGAAAAAAATGTATTTGGTAGTGTTATTGGTACGTTACTTAATGTTCCAGGAAAGTATAAAGATGGCATCAATGCAAGGTTGGACTTGGTCGATATGGGAATAAGAAATGAATTGGGTACCGTAAAGAAAGGAAATCGCACATATCTACCTCCAGCTGCTCATACTTTATCTAGAAAGGAAAAAATTGTTTTATGTAAATTTTTACACGAAGTTAAAGTTCCAGAAGGATACTCTTCAAACATTAAAAATTTGGTTTGTATGAAAGACCTCAAGTTAAAAGGTTTGAAGACCCAAGATTGTCATATTCTAATGGAGCATTTGCTACCAATAGGTATACGTTCTATTTTACCTGAAAAAGTTCGATGAGTCATAACTAGATATGTTTCTTCATCAGGGAAATTTGTAGTAAAGTGATCGATCCTCATAAATTACCGACATTACAGAGGGAAATTGCTGTTACTTTGTGTGAGCTTGAAATGTATTTCCCACCCTCGTTTTTTGATATAATGGTTCACCTTACTGTTCATCTTGTTAAGGAGACACAACTTTGTGGGCCAGCTTATATGAGATGGATGTAACCGATAGAACGGTATATGAAAATATTAAAAGGGTACGTAAAAAGTAGAAGTCGACCAGAAGGTTGTATTGTTGAACGGTACATTGTCGAAGAAGCTGCTGAATTTTGTACTAAATATCTGTCCAATGTTGAATCCATAGGGCTTCCCATGTCTCGTCATTCAGGAAGAATATCAGGAGAATGGATAATTGGAAGGAGACTAATGACTATATCAAGGACAGAATGGGAGCAGGCACAATTGTATGTTTTGCACAATGATGATGAGGTTCAATCGTATGTTACAATACACATGGATCAGTTATCTCATTTGAACATGAATAGGAATCAAAATTGGATAACTCGAGAGCACAATTGAAGTTTTATAACATGGTTAAATAATCACATAAAGTCAAAGTTTGATATACACCCGGAATCAATTTCATAGAGATTGAGGTGGCTAGCAAATGGTTTGAGTTTACATGTCTTTTCTTCCACTGGTTATGTAATTAATGGCTACACATTTTATACCAAAGAACAAGATGATCAGACCACTATGCAAAATAGCAGAGTCACTCTCGTAGCAGAAGCGATGCATGTCTCAAGTGCAAAAGAAAAAAAACCCAATATATGCAAATCTATCATATTTTGGGGTGATCGAGCACATATGGGAGTTAGACTACACAATGTTTCGTGTTCCCATATTTGGTTGCAAGTGGGTCGATAATAATAATGGCGTTCGGATTGATGAGTCAGGATTCTTGCTTGTCGATTTTAATAGGGTGGGATACAAAGACGAGCCTTTTATTTTAGCGTCGCAAGCTCAACAAGTGTTTTATGTCACTGATCCTGCTAATGATAAATGGTTCTGTTGTCCTATCGACCAATAAAATAAGTGATGATAACAATAATGATGAAGATGTTGGTAATGATCTTTTATTTGCAACATCACAACCACATGAAATTGATTCAACTGATGATGGTTTATATCTTAGAGATGATCATGATGAGGGAATTTGGATTAATCCATCGTTTCGTATCGTTAATGGACAAACAAATGTGAATCCCACCAGGAAAAGAAGAAGGGCATCTTAATGTACATGTTTAATTGTTTTATATAAGCCATGTAATCTGAACTGAGTTCATGAAATTTAATTGTTTGATCTACCAGAATTGAGCATTTTAGTATTTAGCTTGAACTGTATTTGATTTTCTGCTTATATTTAGCTTGATCTTAGTGTTTTATACTAAGTTCATGTAATTTAATGTACGTTTGACCTGCCATAACTGATTTTCTGCTTATATGGAAATTGAAAACTTTATTTTAGTACTGGGAATTCATCTTGAACTGATCATCCCAATATGAGCTGACCATGTAATTTAGCATTGATGATATATATAAATTAATATATATATATATATATATATATATATAATATATATATATATTAAACTAATTATTTGGAAGAAAAAAATCCAAATATAGGTATTTTTACTTGAACTGAATTGAATATAAACTAGTAATTTTACAACGCTTTTGTCCATAAGCGCTATAAAAGCCTTTAAAATAAAATAAGGAGGTCACAAAGCTTTGTTATATACCAAGTTAAAAGGGTCTTTTACAGCGCTTTTCTCAAAAGCGCTGTAAAAAAGCCTTTTCAAAATAAAATAAGGAGGTCTTTCAGAGCGTTTTTTTGACAAGCGCTGTAAAAGGCTTTTAAAAAAACAGCCATATAACATAAGAAAACAAAGAGGTCTTTTACAGCGCTTATCCCAAAAGCGCTGTAAAAAAGCCTTTTAAAAATAAAATAAGGAGGTATTTTAGAGCGCTTTTTTGACAAGCGCTGTAAAAGGATTTTAAAAAAGCAACCATATAACATAAGAACACAAAGAGGTCTTTTACAGCGCTTATCCAACAAGCACTGTAAAGAAGCCTTTTAAAAATAAAATAAGGAGGACTTTTAAAGCTCTTTTCCAACAAGCGATGTAAAAGGCTTTTAAAAAAACAGTCATATATCATAAGAAAACAAAGAGGTCTTTTATAGCGCTTTTCCCACAAGCGCTGTAAAAAAGCCTTTTAAAAATAAAATAAGGAGGCCTTTTAGAGCGCTTTTCCAACAAGCGCTGTAAAAGGCTTTTAAAAAAACAGTCATATATCATAAGAAAACAAATAGGTCTTTTACAACGCTTTTCCGACAAGCGCTGTAAAAAGGCTTTAAAAAATAAAATATGGAGGTCTTTTAGAGAGCTTTTCCAACAAGCGCTGTAAAAGACTTCTAAAAAAGCGATGTAATAGCGTTTTATATATAACAATAAACCGCTTCAGTTTCCTCTTCATTACGTAAACTTCACTATCATCTCCTCTTCATCGTTCTTCTCATTGCGAACCCTATCATCTCTCCCATTGCGAACCATATTTCCACGATCATCTCTCTCATTGCAAACCATATTTCCATCCATGATCACCTCTCCCATTACAAACCATCTGTTCTCATTGAAATACGTAACCTTCATTACGTATTTCTTCGAACCATACTTCAGTTTCTGCGAACCGTATTTCTGCGCATTTCTCCTACGAACCATACGTGTTCCTTTTTCTATGAACCCTACGTATTTCTTCTCACTATTCAGGTATTCATGTTATTAATTTTTTGTTATCACTAAAATGCATGTTGAACTTATATTGATACATACTTAGACTACTGCATGTTGAACTTGTTGAAGTTATACTGAACTACATATTGAACTTTTTGTAGATAGATGGATACCAACAAGGATTTAGATAGTCAAAATGAGGAAGTTGTTAATACTAAGACTTATGAAAATGAAGTCAAACGTGGTGCAACCATCATGCAAAATTTCATAAAAGCAAGGAGAAGTGGCATAAAATTTGAGGTATACTATACTCTGTTTGTTGTTTATTTTTTATCTTTTTTGAAAGCATGTACTTACTATATGAGTTTATTAGGTTGGATGGAATGAGAGTGGTCAGCCAATTGACCCCAATAGCTCCATGTTTGTAAGTTACATTGGGGCTATTGTTTGTCAGAATATCCCCATTACAATTGACGATTGGAGAGATAAGGCGTTGAAGGATGCGAAAGATATACTGTGGAATGATATACAAGTAACTTTTTTGATCCACTCTTTTGTCATTTATAATTTTTTCCATTGAAATACTTTACTCAAACTATATCTTTATTTCGTTTGCAGACTGCTTTTGTTGTTGACGAGATGAGAAAGAATTATGTATTGAGAGTTGTCGGGAAAATACACCGGGGTTTAGATCTCACCTCTCAAATTTATATCTAAAAGATCGTGAAGGAAATATTAATGCTGAAGCTCCAAGAATATATAAACATTATATATCAAATGAAGAATGGAGCGCATTTGTAGCAAAACGTTCGAACCCCGCGTTTGTGGTAAGTGATTAATTTATTAGCATTTGTGTTTTATTATTCATATTCATAGTGTATTTTAAATTTTTACACGATTGTTATTTTTTTTATATAGAATATAAGTAAGGCAAATCGCGAGAGGGCAAAAAATTCGACGCACCCATACAAAAAATCACGTATGGGATATGCACGTCTAGAGCAAAAACCTGTAAGTAATTAAACATCAATTTTATATAATGTGGTACATTATATTATAAACTATAGTTTCTAACTAATATTTTGTTTATGATCTTAACGAATATCTACAAGACACCCAATCCGATCAACTGTTGGGTCGTCATATCTTGTAGAAGGAAGCTCGTGTAAATAAGGATGGAGTGGTTGATAACGAAAATATTCAAAAAGTAATAGAACTTTGTGTAAGTATATTATCACTTTAATATTGTATTTTAAAAATGATATTGAACTTATCTTTTTAATCCTACGTGTATTTTAGGAGAATCTCGAACAAAGTTCGGAAAATCAAGAGAACAACAAAGCTAGTTGCAGGAACATTCTCGGTAAAGTGTTTAATGTTCCTGAATATTCCGGTCGCGTGAGGGGGAAAGGATTTGGCGTAACTCCTAAAGGCTATTTTTCACAAGAGAAGCGTCAAAATCCATCCAATAAGTATTAGAGAAGCTCAAACTCTTATTAGAGCAAGTGGCACTCTTGGTGAAGACGAATAAAGACAAGCAACTTCCGGATCAGCTCCAACGTGAAATACAAATGGAGAGTGAAAACGCGAGTTGCAACATTGGTCTCAAAAGTCTTCCTGAGGTAATTAATTACTTACTTATGTAATTACTTATGTAATTACTTATGTAATTACTTATGTATTAACCATACTTATGTATTAACCATTGATTTAGCGTGTCACTCCTTGCGTGTTGTACTTATCCTCCCCTACTCATCGCAAGGTTGAAAAAGGAAAATTGTACAATACTTCAGGGGAAGTATTGCACAACACACCGATCCATGCGGGCCATGTCAAAGTATCACCTGCTATTGCTTTGGAACCAAATGCACCGTTGCCTATACCGGACAACGATGCAGATATGAAGTTTTTGGGCGAAGCAGTTGGTAGTTACATGGCATGGCCTACACATCTTGTTGCCCTTGATAAGGTATGTTTAATTAATTGAAATTTATGTTTAATTGATATGTATATTTAATTGGAGGATTATATTTAATTGCTGATTTTTTTCCGCTACTAACTTTAATTTCACATTTATATTTAGATTCAGACAAAGTCTAAAGGGAATGATAAGAAGATTCCAAGAAACGAGTCAGTTACATTGCCGGAAAAGGTTTGTCACATTTATTCTTTAAGGTTTGTCATTTTTTCAGATTCAATAAACTAACATTTAACCTCATTTTTTCAGATTCAATCCAAGAAACCACCCGCACAACAAACCAGCTGCCAGAACAAACCAGTTGCCGCACCACAACTGGATGTTCGTGGTAAAAATAAAGCCGACAAAATTCAAAAATTGGAGGATAATAAAGCTGCCAAAGTTGCGGCTAAAAAACTGGATCGGGGAAAATCAATTGCTGTTGCTCCTAAAATAAGTCAGTCATGCCTTGCTAAATATGGGTCGTGTCTTGACATACAAGTAAAAAGGAATATGGGCAGCAACGACGATTCACGCATCATAAGCATGAATAGAGCTATATTCGGAGATGCGTATGAAGAACTACTTGAAAAGGAGCACATATACGAACTTCTCAACCATAAGAAGCTGAGTGCTACTGTCATCAGCTTATAATACATTAGGTAAAAATTACTTTTAATTGCATGTATTGGTAATTAATTTAATTTATTGGTAATTAATCTAATTTGAAATTTTCATTGAAGGTTTTTGTATGAGAAGTTGGTGTGCACGCAGATTGTCAAATAGATTTTCTCCACATAAGCTTTCGATGTATAAACTCGATCCAGTGAATGTAAAGAAATACATTGTAGATATCTTATTAGGAAATATAGAGAACGATAAGTTGTTCTTTGCACCATATAATTCAGGGTACGTAATTATATATTATTTGCAACATTAAATATAGAGAATGATAAGTTGTTATTTGCACCATTTAACTTATGAGATCTTAATTTATTAGTTGGGTAAACAAAATTGCCAACCAAATTTTTGTTGTTGTAGGACACATTGGGTGCTATTTGCAATCAATGCGACCTCTGAAGTTATATACTATTTAGATCCCTTGCACGACAATTACAACAATCACTCCGATATAAAGACTATGTTCGACACGTAAGTAATGTGTTTGTTAATGTATAAATAATGTGTTTGTTAATGTTATAATGATCACATTTATTTATTCGATAGTGCTTTACAAGTTTTTCAAGCTCAAAGAGGTGCTACAATGTCGAAGCAAAAGTCTAATAACATCACATGGATTCCAATAAAGGTTTGAAATATATGCCTTTACAATCAATGCACAAATATTTTATTGACTTATATGTTTTATTTTATAATGCCCTCGTCAAACGAACAACATCGACTGTGGGTACTATGTATTGCGATTCATGAATGAGATTGTTGATAGGAATCAAACTATTATCCCATAAACGGTACGATATTTTTATTATTTGATTTTCATATATAAATTATGTATATATTTGATTCTAACTTATTTATGTTCAATTTTTATATTGCACGGTATTTTGACAATTCCAATCCAACATTCTCTGAGAAAGATCTAATTGAATTAAAGGAAGACTGGTGTCAGTATGTGCTTGAAATGAAAATTATTTGATTTTCTGAGAAATAGCATGCTATAAGGGATCTGAATATTATATGGTAACTAGTTCTGTTTTGTGTAATAATGTTAGTTATATGTATATGAATAGGGCA
>PGWS01023281.1:0-12536 GCA_002896235.1 Cicer reticulatum | reverse complement strand
AATAAAACTGAATTAGCATAATTGTTAGGTTCATTATTAAAGCTCACTTACATACTTTATAAATAAAACATAAGTATAAATTTTCTTACTTAAAAAACTCAGACCCAGGGCCAGGAGCAGCTGCTCCGTTAATAATAGACCATTGCCTTCCACTACTAGTTATTGAGCCTTGTTGAAGTTCTACAATGAATAAACAATTTAAATTAAAAGTTAATCTACAATAACAAGAAATAGTCTAATTAAAGAAGTACATATACATATTACACAACTTGTCACAACATTCTCTGATATCTCAAAATCTTCTGTCAAAATAAGATATTTAAAGTATGAGAAAAAGGGCTTCAACCAGTTCTGAGTGCAGATAAAAGCATCTGTCATTTTTGGGCTCAAAGAGCTCCTATAAGTGTCCAAAACCCTTCCACTTATGCTGAATGCACTCTCTGAAGCCACAGTTGACACTGGTGTGGCCAAAATGTCTCTTACCATTGCTGCCAAAATAGGGTAACAAGCAGTGTTTTGCTTCCACCAAATCAAAATGTCAAACTTATCACCATCTACTGAGCAAGCGTCACTTAAGTACCTCTCAAGTTCGTTTTGTTTATCTACACAATTATCTTTAAATTTATCTTCCACAAGAAAATCATGAAATTCAACAATATACTCTTATAATATGATATCTTTATTATTCTAGCCACAAAAAACACAGAAATAAATTTATGCTAAGACAAACAAAACTGAAAATAAAAATATATTGAAGAAATTCACACGAATGAAGGGTTGAAAACCTTAAACATAGACCAGACCCCAACCAAATCACATTAAATAAACCACACCAAATTATGCATAAAAACCTAACATTAACTAAAATATTTTTAAATATATACACTTATAAATGCAAAATAAAATCTTCAAGACAAACCCCAAGTTAAACAAACTGAACCCAACTTAACAAAAACACAAAGAAATCATAAAAGACCCAAAAAAATAAAACTTCCAAAAACCCTAAAAGAGACCATTATATAATTCACAAATCAAACCAGAACATAAACAAAACTTTAACATATCAAATGTCACAAATCATAAAACTGAAAACAAAATTTAAAAACCCACACCATTATACAATCAACCCTTAACCTTTGTTCTTCGCTCACATATGAGTTGATGACGACCTTCCAACACAGAAAAATGGCACGCTCAGTAGATCAGTATTTAACCATAGATGAACAAATGAAGTTATTTATCAAACCCAGATCGTAAGAGAAATAAAAAATCTAACAAAAAAATTAGTGTGCTTTGAATATGTAAAATCACGTGTTAAAAACCCTAACTAAGATCGTTAAAAACAAAAAAGAAGAACTCAAATGATGTTGCATGTACCTGATGCTGCCTTTGGAAGGATTGGTTCATGTACCCTCTCCATTTACACTTGAAGAGAGAAAAAAGAAAAAAGAAGGAGGTATAGTGTCGTAGAACCGGTGGTGGCGACGACTTCGAACATAATCGATGGAGTTGGTGGAGGTGCGAGTGTATGAGTTGAGAGTGAGAGTGATGAAATGAGAATAGGGTTCCAGATTTTTAGTGAGAGCAATGGGTTTATTCTGGATTTGTACCTCTTTTTTTTTTTTTTTTTTTTTTTTTTTTTTTTTGACCTTGGGAAAGCCTTTGAGATTTTTGGGACAAGCCCTTAGTATTTTAAAATATAATATTTAATTTGAAACGGACAGGTCCGGGTATCCGTGGTTCAAAAATTCTTACCCGAACCCGTCTCATTATAAACCACATAAACCCGTTTTCGTTGACCCACGTACCCACATACCCGCTCTTGCCCACCCGTTACAGAAACTGGGCCGCAGACGATTTAGTTTGTTTCGGGCCGCGGTTTTTTGTCCAGCCCTACCTTGTAGCATACTCTAAGTGTCAAATTCTTACAATATTGAAACCATAACACTCGCAGCCACTCCAACTTATAATGGACACAACTGTTGTTTGTTGTCTATGTAACAACTTTCCTGAAATCCATTCCCAATAACTATTTGTACATGGCATGTCAACATTTATATATGCTGGCAAAGTGATAGATATGTGCAACAAACAAGTCATGTGATGTAATAGTCATTTTGTGGTACCTTCCAACAAAAAGGATGTCATATTGGCATCAACCATTTTAAAGCTGTTCTAACTAAATGGATTTAAGCTATATAGCTCCGCCTAGACCTTTACTAGTGGAGGTAAAGACTTAGCAAATTTCTAGAGAAAAAAATGCGAATAACAAAAATAATAAATAAGAAATTCAATCTGTAATTATTTAAATTGACTTGAGTAAAAAAATACTATTTCTTAATAAGAATAAATGAAATGTCCTCTTATTGTAAAATTTTACATATACAATTAATAATAATTCGCCACAACAACAATTAATGAAATAATTTTTTTAATTTAAAAATTATATATAAATATGACAAATTAAATGATTATAACGACGTGGCAATGTAAAATTATTTCATACTATAAATGTATTATTTTTTATTTGTGTGTCCAACAATTAAAAATCTTAAATTTAAAACAAAAAGTATTAATAATATATATATTCATATTTTTACTATGATGTAAAAAAATCTTTAGATAAAAAATATATTTTCCCCTTATATAATATATACGATTTAAGAGAAAAACAGTTAATTAATTTAAGAGTATTAAAACCGTTAATTAATTGAATTGGTAGAATTTAATATGTAAGATTTTAGATAGATAATGTCCACGGTGTAAAGAGATGTTGCGTTAGCACTCGCAGACTTCTAGATGTTTAGTATTTTTTTGACCCAATAGATGCATACAGCATACAAGTACTTTGAATCTTACCAAAGCATAGCTATATTATAGTTAATCTTTACTTTAATGTACTTAAATTGACGTAAGAAAAGTATTAGTACTACAATTAAGATCTAAGAAGAAAAAGAAGCAGCACGATAGTTGAGGTATTTTGTAATGTGAAAACAAAAGTACAAATAGACACTGAAAGGCGATCTATCCACTTTATTTATCGATATCTGAAATCATTGTATTATTATAATTTCCTATATATATAGCGAAGAGAATTATCAATAGACGCTAATTGCTGGCTGATTACATTTGTTGTTGTTGAGAGAATAGCAAATCTCATAGTTCTCATTCTTCTTCTCTTCTTCTCCTTTCTTTTCTTTTTAATTATCGATACAGAATAGTATTGTGTTAGGGTTTGCAAAAAATGAAGGTGAGATCACTTGGCTTTCGAAAAGGAACAAAGCTCAATTTCGATGGTCGACGCGATGAAGATTCGTTTGGGGCGGTTCTTCTCACGCTTTTGAAGTCACTGATAGAATGTCTCGCCTTGTGCCAGCGATCCGGTCAATTTTCTCTCTTACCTCTTCAATTTTGTTTCTGTTATAATTTGACCAATAACACTCGTCTATTGGCTTTGGTTTGTTGTAATATTATGAACATTTTTAGGGATCCAATAGCGTTGATTCATTTTATATTTTTTTAATATATAAAATCATCGGGATGATATTTATTTATTTATTTTATTTTCATTTGATCTGACCATTTTGTGAACAGAAAATCATTTGTCTTTTGTGAATTGTGAAGAGGTTGTGTGAAATTTGTATTGCTCTGCGGATGTGAAATGGATTGTTGTAGCTATGCTTGATCAGAATTTGGTGTGTTAATTAATGTTTAGCATATCACTTGCCTTTGATCCTAGCTTCATGTACTTGCTCTTTTATGGGAGTTTCGTGATAAGTGGTGATTTTTGAATTTTGTAAGTGTCTGAAATGTTTGATTGTGTCATGTGTTGTAGGCATTTAGAAAGGATAATAGACCCATGCTTGGTAGGAAGGAGTTATTTAAGAGCACTTTGAAGAAAGCAGCTTATGCATGGAAAAGGATTATTGAGCTTCGTCTTACTGGTTTTTTTTTCTATTCTTTCTCTAGTTTTCATTTGGTATCTTGTTAATTTCCTCAACGGGAAGTTGCCTAATGCTGTTTTTTTGTTAATATTTATCATACAGAGGAGAGCTGGCAAGCTAAGATCCTTTGTGGACGAACCAGCTTTTACTGATCTTCATTGGGTACAACTCGATTTCTTGTCCTGGTGGCATTCTTATCTTTAATATCTTATCTGTAAAGAGATATTATGTGGATGGAAATTCTCATCTAGCCCGTAATTTCTTTTACAGGGAATGTTTATTCCTGCTATCAAAGGACAAGGGAACCGAGAACAGCAGCAAAGTGGCTTCCTTATGGCACATAAGAATGCAAATAATGGTTGCTATGCCCAAACTGAACTTGGCC
This sequence comes from Cicer reticulatum, assembly GCA_002896235.1. NCBI lineage: Eukaryota > Viridiplantae > Streptophyta > Magnoliopsida > Fabales > Fabaceae > Cicer > Cicer reticulatum. The sequence goes on along the minus strand of PGWS01023281.1, from coordinate 8,207 downwards.
ATGGATCTAATGTTCAAGGTTAGAAACAACCAGCAACATTTGACCCCAAAACAGACGAATTTGTTATTCTAGAGCCCCACATTGACTTCAAGCAAAGTGAGTAAAATGGAGATGCGCTTATGAGAGCCTTTACTTGTCTTTTAAGATGCATTTTCATGATGTGATGATCTAGAATCTTAAGATTGTTGATGTTTCAATTGTTAGCAATCAGGGAAAAGCAGCTTGCACCCCCTTTTTGTTGCTATTTAGTGTGTATACTTGTTTTAAAAGAGTATTAGGCGAGATTCATATTTTTATATATAATATTGGAATTATTGTCACTCTTCTGATGCTGATTTAAACAGTGGTGGCCTGGTGGGTTGGGTAAAGTGTCAACACACGCTGTGTGTTATGCCCGACTAATTACTGATGGTAAAGATCACGGAGTGCATGGTAATTACATACCTTAATCATCCCAAATTTCTGTTGTTAGATTCAGACTTCAATTGATTAAACAATCTGTCCCAATTGGAATATTGGAAGGCTTCATTGTCCAGCTGCGGAGCCTGGATGATCACTTACCTCTTCCTGGTATAACTATTGGCGATATTGGAATGAAATTTGGAAATGGAGCATATAACACTATGGACAATGGGGTTCTGAGGTTTGAACAGTACGAATTCCAAGGAATCAAATGTAATGAGGTTAGTTTATCACTTTATCTACCCATAATATATACCTCTCTAGTCTCTTCCTTCAACTGAGGCAAATTCATGCATGATCTGCAGTAAATGTCTATTTCCTATTCATTCATAAAAATTAATAACAATAACATTGGCGCGTTTAAATAGTGGATTGGTAAAGGTAATATCTCATTTAGATAAGTTATGGGTTGAAAGGATGGATCCATCACAAAGGATATGATAAACTGATTCTATTTATGCATTTAAATTGCCACTGTGCTTATCCGTCTATGTCCATTATATACTGAGTATGACTTTTTTCTTTAACACTACAGGGTTTCACAAAATACAAGCGGAAGGAAAAATATGTACCAATCAATGTCCCGAGACAATCAGTTTACGGACTATGGTATATGTGAGACAGGACAATTGTATCTGATGCGTCAACTGCTTGTCGAGAAGCTGTCTTGCATTGCTACAAGGTAATAGTGCTGTTCGAAGACAGTTTGGGGCAAATAATGGAGGTCTTGAAAACACAGGGTAATTAGTACAATCCCTTTGTCAATGCACAGTATTGGTTGTTGCTGGAGCAGTCTTATTTTTATTAAGAGACACTCCTTGGTTTTCTTTTAAATAAAAAGAATTTGTGAACTGTAATACAAAGGGACTGAACCCCAAACTTACAGGATACAAATTGAAAATGGACCAGTTTGCTTAATGTGATGTTGCTACTGATTTTGCTGCATGTCTGGGTTTAAGCTTATGTTATTGGAAAAAATAATTTTTTGCGTGGAAGAATTGCAAAATATATTTTTAACATAATTAAGGTGATTATTTCTATTAAAAAAAACTAAACCAAACACGAACTCATAATTTAAGGTGATTATTTCTAGTATTTCTATCCAACATATGCTGTTTGTAACGTGAAGGTGGACGAGTTTCATACTATTCTTGGACATGAAACTTTATGATATTTAAAAGTCTATTTAGATATTTTAACCGGTCAAAATAACAATTGGTGTGGCTTGGTTTGCAACATTGTCAGCATAAAAGTTGAAGAGCAATGAGATTGCTAGGTTGATATGTGTTTTTCCTGTCAATGATTTCCAGCTATGTCTCTTAATCTATTCTATAAGTGTGCCCAGTCTCTGATATCTGTTTTTGATTCCTTTCAGGTGATAGATTATAAAACACAACAAGCTAGGCTCTTCCCATTACTAGCCTCTGCATATGCTTTCAGATTTTGTTGGTGAGTGGTTGAAATGGCTTTACACGGATGTTATGAAAAGATTGCAAGCCAATATTTTTCGACATTGCCTGAGGCTCATGCATGCACTGCGGGTTGAAGTCCTTGACCACCTCAGCAACTGCTGTATGTGATTACTGATTCTACTGTCCATTTACCTCTTGATTTAGTTGTGAACATAAGGGATTATTAGCTCCATTTTATAGAATGTAAAATATGGTTTACTTTTGTTCATATTGGAGAACTGTAATTGCTGTATATCATCTGGTGTGATTCCTTTTTAAGATTTTGACGGGTCACTTTCTTTGATTTTCAGTTATAATTTATCATAGCTTTTAGTGGTTCCTCCCTAAACTCTCTTTACAATGCTGAACTTCTTTTTTTTGACTTTTTCAACGGGTACATCATACTTTAAGTCAGATTTCTGACTTTTGTTCGTCTGGTTGGGTTTTGTTATGTTGTTTGAAATATGCCGATAGATGTGTGGGGAGTTGATGGGTGTGATCAATGCATAGCATCATGGATAAACTACTAAATGAATTTGTGTGTGTTTTTTATTATGATTCTTCATGCATGTTTAATTCTGGTATCTCACTTATTGTCCGATTCAAAGTTAAATTTTTACAAGCCAGTGTGGAAAAGCATTTTTGTCAATGTATTCTGGTCACTCACTATACATCAAAGTTTATCTTACAACTACATGAAATTCTACTTTTCCGCAATTGCATTATCATTATAAATCCATTAGCATTTCATTCATCTCTCTCATCTATTTTATATGTTGGATTCATGCTTTTTATTGGTAGCTATTGCTGCTCATATTAACAGTCAAAGTGTCTCTGATGTTATCATTGTATTTATTTATTACTCGTTTATTGTGTCTATATACATGGTATTCGACTTCATGACATATTTGAGTTGTTTGAAGTCCAAATTAAGTTAAGTTTACTTCATTTCCAGGATGGGAATTGAAGAATGCCGGCAAATCTATGTGGGTGCCAATGGTTATACTTTTGGTAGCCAGTGGTCTCCGAGTTATTTGCTGTCTATGTTCCTACCTGCAACTATATGAAGGAGACAACATTGTGCTGCTTTTACGGTTTATATATCTTGAATATATACTTTGATTAATATCACATGTATATGCTTATTTGGTTGATGCCAGTAAAACTGCCTGCTTGTTTTGGAGGATGGGGTTATATTATGGTTGTATTCAGTGTTGATCTCATCCTCATACACAATTGATTCATAACTTCATTATAGGTATTTTTGGAGTAAGACCTTTGTTTTTTTTTTTTAATGAATTGGGTTCCAGAAAATATTTTTTGTTTATGAGTTCAGGGCTGTCAAGTCTAATATTTATAATGGAAGAAAGTTCCAAAGGCATAGAAATAAGTAAAATAATCATCATTACTTTGATAGGAACCAATTGGTATTATTGTAGAAAATGGGGAATAATTCCAAGGAAAACAAAACATGGCAGAGTTTCGAGGGTATGCCCACTTCTCAATGCCTAAAGGCCCTAATTCATTCAAGTAACAAGATTATCCCCTCTCTATTTATAGGTAAATGCCTTATTTGGCCTTACTATCTCGCAACACACCCACTAACTAATCCATTAACTAACTTCTTAAATAACAATAGTTATATTTGCCTACTCTCATGTGGATGTATCTGCACTCTTCATGCTTTTCACAAGTGTCCTTTCTAGGTTTCTGTGCTTTGTATGCCCTGGTGCAGTTGGATTTTTTGAGATTTATTGGATATTTTAAACTAATGAAAGATATCTATCAGCTGTTTGACAACTTTTCTGAATAATCCCTTGTAGGTTGCAAGGCATCTCGTGAAGATTGTTTCTAAGTTGGGTTCTGGGAAAAAGCCTGTTGGTACAGCAGCTTATTATGGGACGAGTGGAACACCTGATGGAACATTTCGGTCTGATGTTTCAGAACGGTAATTAGTATTATGACTGAGAAATATAAAGACTGACATAATTAAAAATCCTAACTCTGAATCAGTCTGTTGATATTCCAAATCTAACGGATTGAGATAATATTACTAACCATACCTCTGTTGTTCTGAGTTATAATTTGTTAGAATGTATTATTACTCAATCGCCTCTCATGTTAAGTATCATGTTAGGGATTAGTTTGTTTATCTCATATTATTTGTCATTTTAGAACATCCAGCATGAAGCATAAATTACATTTTTTCCATTATATACCCTTAATTTATGTGTATTCAATCACCTACAGCTACCCCATTGACTACTATTAATAATTAATGTACTTGAGTAAATGAAGCTCATGTCTGTGATCATTGTAATTTAGTACACTTCAATAATTTCTTAAGCAGTGCACTATAACGTTAAACGACGCCTTATATGAACAGAGGGGAGTAAATACTATTTGGCCAGCCATATCACATATATGTCTAGAATTGGTTACGAAGCATGTTCAGGACAACAATTTGGGATCTGTATATCTGTCTATAAATTAGAAACATAAAATAATAAATTACAATCATTAGTAACAGTTAGTATCTTCCCGGCCACTATGTTATCGCCATTCATATTTATGATATCTAAGTTAATTATAGTAAATTTGATTGCTTGCAGCGGAGGATTGGTTGAATCCTAGCAGTGCTGGCAGCGATTGAAGCTAGGGCTGCTAGGAAGTCGGTTGCCTGTGCTAAAATCTTAGCAAAGATTTACGAAATCCTGCAGAGGGTAAAGATTCGGCCCTAACTATCAGTCAAAGGCTATATGATCGGTATCTCTTATGGTTGATTTTGTTTTCTTGGTGTTTGGTAGGAGCATTAGCAGTGATATAAAAAAAACTCTTGATTGCATATTTCTATGTTGTAATTAACGTAGCATGATCAGATATGATCATCGTAAATGCTAATGATTTTATGATGGCAGGTTTCCAAGAACTCTCAGCTGATCTAGCTGAGGCAGCTGTTGCTCATTGCCAGTTGATCGTTGTTTCCAAGTGAGTTTCTTCACATTTGTATGGTCCCACATGATGTCTGTAGTTTATCTGTAGTGTGATGGATTGTCCTTTCAATGAAGAGACCTTTACTAAAAGGGTCACAAACAATATCCTGATCAATCGTTTGTTTAAGCTTTCTATACTTGATGCTTGGACATTCTACATTTATGCTTTTTTTTTTCTTCAGATTTATTGAGAAGTTGCAGCAAGATATACCTGGAAAGGGAGTGAAACAGCAATTAGAAATTCTTTGTAGTATTTATGCTTTGTTTCATCTTCATAAGCATTTGGGTGATTTTCTTTCAACTGGCTGCATCACTCCCAAACAGGGTTCACTTGCCAATGACCAGCTCAGGTCCTTGTATTCACAGGTTTGTCTTAAATGATTGCAACTCGATGGCCACATCTAATGTGTAGGTTTTTACCACATTTAACTTACTGACAATATGTTTGAATAGGTTCGTCCTAATGCAATTGCACTTGTTGATTCGTTTAACTACACGGATCATTACCTCAGTTCAGTTCTTGGCCGTTATGATGGAAATGTGTATCCAAAGCTATATGAGGAGGCATGGAAGGATCCATTGAATGATTCAGTTGTGCCAGATGGCTTTGAAGAGTATGTTCGACCGATGTTAAAGCAACAACTTCGTAATGCTAGACTCTAAATAAGTTTTATAATTGGACTGCTGACCAGGGTCCAGGAGGAAGTTATGTACACTTCCAATAAAGACGGGTAATGAAGTTGTAGGGAAGGAAAAATAAAAATGTTTTATTACATACATGTAGAAATTTCAAGAACTCTTCAAGAAAGTTCGTTTCCTTGGTGTCTGGCTATTCACGAGAAGAGCATGCAATTTGGGGAAATGTCAAAGATAATTTATTTATCTAATTATTCAGTAGTAGAGGCTAATGTCTTAGGCAAAAGCCCAGGACTTTTGATTATATATAGAATTGCACTACGCAGGACTTAGTGTCCCTTAAAGAAAATGCTTAGAAATAATGTATTGCTAAATTTTACATGTGTATTCCATATCATTTGGTTTAGTGAAATGTGAAGACTGAAGAGTTATACTAATTGGAATTTGGAATAGTCACTTTTGAATTCATTGGACACTTCATTCATCTAATGCTTTTCATGGAGTGTTAGAACATGTTTGCCCCGTTTTTCTGGAAGTAGGTTTAATGTTCACTTGCTTTTTCTTCTGGAAACGTGGGTTAGTGGTGTTAAAGTGACAAGAATTGTAAGGGGTTATGTCTTCTAGATGACGGTGGATTTGCTGGAAAATACTTTGGACTTTAGAAGTTATTTGCTCATACTCAGTTCGTGCATGCCAAGGCGGTGCCGAAGTTGGGAGGGGATAGTTGGAGTGGTGGGTCATTACTGAATTGGTCTGAAGGAACAAATAGGGGATAGATGGAGTGGTGGGTCGTCACTGAATTAGTCTAAATGAACAAATAAATTTCTTGTTTGAATGATTGTGGACTGTTGGACTTGAGTTTTAAAGAGAGAGAAAACATCATCTGAATGCACTATGGGGATGAAGATGCATATGTCAGAAAATAGGGTTTGATGCCCTTTTTGCTTTGATATTTCTCCGTATAAATAATCGTTACAATATTTATATCTAATAATTACAAATTAAGAGGATCAAATCAAATTCTGATTTGTCTAACTAATTTTAGAAAAACTGATAAATATAATTATACATTATTATTTATTTCCTGATTCACATCCCCCCTCAAATTGATGCGGCTGGTCAAGAAGCATCAATTTGCTAACTAGAAACTGATGGCGCGGGCGAGGAACAACTTTGGTAAGAATGTCTGCAACTTGAAACTGAGTATTGATGTGAGGGATGGATATAATCTGATTATCATAGGCCTCACGGATAGAGTGACAATCTACTTCAATATGTTTGGTGCGCTCATGAAAAACAGGATTTGCAACAATTTGAATAGCACTTGTATTGTCGGCATAGAGAGACGTCGGCTCTGTTTGAGGGAATCCAAGTTCAGCCAAAAGACCACGAAGCCAAATTATCTCAGAACAAGCAGTAGACATAGCACGATACTCTGATTCTGTAGAGGATTTAGAGACTCTTGCTTGTTTCTTACTTTTCCATGATATCAGTGAAGAACCGAGAAACATGCACCAACCGGTGACTGATCGCCGAGTGTCGGGACACCCTGCCCAATCAGCATCACTATAGGCAATCAATTTGGAAATTGTGCCAATGGGAAAGAAGAGACCTCGTTGAGAGGTACCTAGCAAATAGCGAATTATGCGACGAACTGCTGCCAAGTGAAGGTGGCGAGGAGAGTGCATGAACTGACTTACTTGTTGAACAGCAAATGATATGTCAGGACGAGTAATTGTCAAATAATTAAGACTACCCACAAGTTGTCGATACAATAAGGGATCCGACAATAGATCACCCTCATCGCGGTGATATTTCACATTAACCTCAAGAGGAGTATCTACTGGATTAGCTGATTGTAGGCCCGCCATAGAAATAAGGTCTGTCGCATACTTATGTTGATGAAGAAATATACCCTTTGAGGTAGAATGAACCTCAAGGCCAAGGAAATACTGCAAGTTTCCAAGATCTTTCATATGAAATGCAGTTTGCAATTGATGTTTAAGTTCTTGGATAGATGCCTGGTCAGATCCAGTAATAACCATATCATCAACATAAAGGAGCAGTAGAACAATGCCTGTAGATGTGCGATGAATAAATAAAGAGGAGTCATGTTGACTCTGAATGAAGGAGAAACCAAGTAAAGTGGAACGAAATTTCTCATACCATGCTCTAGGTGCTTGTTTCAAACCATATAAAGAGCGTTTGAGCTTGCACACACCATGAGATGAAGAAAATAGACCTTGAGGAGGAGTCGTATAAATATCTTCAGTGAGATCACCGTGAAGAAATGCATTCTTCACATCCATTTGATAAATAGTCCACCCATTAGAAACAGCTATAGAGAGTACAGTGCGAACAATTGTCATTTTGGCTACCGGTGCAAATGTCTCATCATAATCAATTCCATATTCCTGTTTGTTTCCTAAGGCAACCAATCGAGCCTTGTACTGATTCAAGGACCCATCAGAATTCAATTTAATAGAATACACCCATTTACAGCCTATGGGTTTGATATGAGGAGGACAAGAGACAATATCCCATGTGAAATTCTCTTGAAGAGCCTGAAGTTCCTCATTCATTGCTTTTATCCAGCGCACATCTTTAACAGCCTGTGAGTAACAAGTAGGAATAGATATGCTAGAGAGAGATGCAAACAAAGAAG
>PGWS01023272.1:0-11980 GCA_002896235.1 Cicer reticulatum | reverse complement strand
TTTATTTTAGTGATCAGATGACCTTTTTGATCTGGGATGAATCCTACTTGTTCCTTGCCATGTACTGATTCTATTTGAATGAAATTTCGAGGCAGAATCTTTGTTAAAGAGGTGGAGAATGATTGATCAATATGTTGTGATGAACATTCTTGAAACTGGAGATCATTCTCTGTTTTTATGCAGAATGTTCTTATTGCTGTCTTTTCTGCTTTGCTTTGATTCTGTTCTTAAATAAATTCACTCAAAAGCACAAGTTAAATTAACATAACATTTTAGAATCATAATTAACTTTCTTAATTAACATTTGTTTATTTTCATCAAAACTTTAAATATGGAGTTTGTCTCAACAATCTCCCTTTTTTTTATGATGACAAACATGTTAATTTAGATTTTAATTATGATTCTTATATCAAGTGTTTAAATAGCTAAAAAGCTCCCCCTCAATTTATGCAGTTTTTAAATTGACTGAATTTAAAAAAAAAACACTATATGCAATAAACTGATTTTTCATTTGATTGAGAACAAAATTACATAACTATGAGCAGAATTACATACTTAGTCTTTTTACTACATATTAAAAGCTAACTTAATTATCCCCCTTTGTCATTCAAAAAGGTAACAGAAAAGCAACTAAGAAGCTAAGGAGGGAGAGGATCCTTCTGAAGAGGAGGATTTCCCTGGTGGAGGAACTTGAGGAGGAGGAGGAACTGGATGAGGTGGAGGAGGTGGAACTCCCAGCTTGGGAGCAAGTTGCTCTATGAGCCAAGTTCTCAACAGAGTGATTTCCTGATCTTGCTGAAGCTGTCTAGCCATAATGACATGCAGTGCAGCCGTGATATCTGAATTGGAAGGTTCAGACTGGCGAGGAGTAGTGTGAAGATGAGTTGTTGGCTGAGTGGTAGTGGCAACAACTGTATTGGGAGACACAGAAATAGATGGAAGAGTGCCAACTGATGTGGACATTGATGGTAGAGATGCTGGTGGGGTAGACAGATTTGTAGATTGGGCAGCATGTTCTGGGAAGTTCAAAAACTGACTAATGCTAAAAACAGAGGAGCTGGTTTTTTGTGGAGAAATAAAGAGTGGTGACATGGTGCTCGTGTTTTGAGCAGTTAGAAAAGTCCCAAAATTCTGAAGTGGGGAACGAAGAAGTTGATTGAAGGAGATGAAGTCAGTTGAAGCAATGGTGGATGAAGTAGGGAGAAAAGTTGAATAATTCGGGTTTTTAGGTGGAGAACGTTCTTGAAGAGATGAAGAACGTTCTTGAGCAGGTTTAGGAACTACTTCTGGTGAGTGATCAGATGAGGAGGGTGAAAAAGGAACGGGAATGAGAATAGGTCGGGTTCGAGCTGATCTCTTTCTTTTGAGAAAGGAGGGAGAGAAAGATGTGGTGGATGAAGGTGGGGCAGAAGAGTGCTTTTTCATATGAGAGAGATTTTTGGTGGAGAATTTGGAGAGTTTGATCATAGATTTTTTCAGAAGAAAGGGAGACTCCATAATACCTGAAGACTTTAGTCAATACCATTCCATAAGGTACAATATTCTTCTATTAGTCTTTGGTTGCTGCACAGATCATGTGTTGAAGAATCACATGAGACAAGTTCAAACGTTTGCAGTTTAGAAGATGGTGGATGAGCAGCGCGTCATTGTCAGAGACATACTCATGACTTCCATAGTGAGGAATGAGAGTATGCTGACACATACTATTGAATACTTTAGGAAGGGGCTTGAGGTATGTTGACAGGTAGTGGGTTGAGTCTTCTTGAAACAAATCAGAGAGTACTTCAGTCTTTCGAAGATTCAAGGCTGAGTACCAGTTGTTACCAAACACAGATGGGCCTTCTGTGGGCAACTGAAGGATTGAAGCCAGAATGTCTGGAGTTAGTTTGATCTCAACTCCCTTAATCGGAACATCTGGATAGTAGCATTCAGATGTTTGCAGGAACGAGGTCCATCCAAGAGCATCTGTATGATGTTGGACAGCATTACCGTCAATGATGAGGTTGTCAAAAATGAAGACTCGTCCAATCCCAACTAGGCGTTGAGCCCATTTTCTTTTGAAGAGTTTGGTTTTGCTGGAGGGAATCAAAGGTGGAGTATTTTGTTTGGATTTTTAGGTGGTGGGGATGGTTCAGATTCAGGCGAGGTGGTGGTAGAGGAACGTTTTGGAGTGGGAGAACGTTTGGCGTGTGTTGATGGGGAAGGTGGTGGATGAGGAGTGGATTCTGGAGGAGAGACTGTGCGAGCAGGGGAACATTCTTGATTTGGAGAACGTTCTTGTGATGGAGGAGAAAAGAGAGTTTGAATAGGAGAACGTTCCAGAATTGGAGAACGTTCTTGAGGTTGGGGTGGGGAAGATTGTGGAGAATGTCCTAGAGAGGCGGGTTGACAGTGTTTGAGGTTTTGTTTTGGAGCAAGGGTTTTTATCCTTTGAGGGTTTGGAAGTTTCTTTCCAGCAAGGAACTGTGCAATTGTCATGGCAGATTTTGTTTTCATGGGTTTTGTTTGTGGTTTGGATTGATAAGGGGGTTCATTTTGTTTAGTAAGAGGGGAGACAATTTCGTTTATCAATCTCCGTTTTTGGGCTGGGGGAGTTGACTGTGAGGGTTCAGAGGAGAAAGCTGATTTTGATGGTGTGGTAGGTTTGGTGTTTGTTGGTGTCCTTGCTTGTTGAGTTTTTGTGGGCGCCTTTTCTGATGATGGAGGGCAAGAATCAGAGGAATCATAAGTCTCATAATCTGAGATGACGAAGTAATGTGGTTTTAGGTTTGATGGTTTTGAGGTTCCAATTCCAGATTGAACCATCATTGATCGTCGTTGAGGAATGGTTTGGTTTCGCAAATGTGGAGGGACTTGAGCAAAGTTTTGTGTAGGACGAGTGTATAGTGGTGGAAGAATAGTGGACAGAGGATTGGGATTGAAGATTTCTTGGTTGTTGTCAGAAGAAGTTGAATCAGAGGGAGTATGTGGTGGTGTTGGTCGAGGTGGTGGAGAAGGTGAACGTTCCACAGAATCAGATGAAGGGGATGAAGGTGGTGTGTAGGGAGAAGCATTTTTGCGCGCAGATTGTTTGGTTCGCTCCATTTTTGTCTGTTGAGTTTGGAGTGAGGAAGATGAAGGAGAAGGTTGGTATTTAGATGCAGATTTTGGGGAAAAAGAAAGTGAAAAGGTTGAAAAAGAACCTGCTTTTTCTGACTTAAGAAAAGGAAAAGAAAATAATGATTATTTTCTGACTAGTTGTTGTCAACCTAGGGAAGGAGGAGAGGAATTTTAGGGGCTATAAAGTGTGTGTCAGTACTCTATCTTCAGACAGAGAGACACATGTATTAAATGCCAAGTTTTGCCTTTTTGGTTTTGAGAGAGAAGGTGATGACTCAGAGAGAGAATGTTGGTTTTTTCAGAACGGAGAATGATGCTCGCGAAAAGGAAACTGATAAACGTTCTCCGTTTTCTGCAGAAGCAGAATTTATCCAGAACTTTCTGGATTTTTCATGGTTTTTAATTTTTCTTTGATCAAATTGAAGCTATCCTCGACAAGAGGCTTTGTAAAAATATCAGCAAGTTGATTTTGAGTATCAACAAAGATTAATTCAATATCCTTCTTATTGACATGATCACGAATAAAATGATGTTTTATTTCAATATGTTTTGATCTAGAATGCTGAATGGGATTCTTAGACAGATTTATCGCACTTGTATTATCACAATAAATTGGAATACTGGAATAACTTACAGAGTAGTCTTGAAGTTGATTTTTAATCCACAAAACCTGTGAGCAACAGTTTGCTACTGAAACATATTCGGCCTCTGTTGTTGACAAGGCTATTGTGTTTTGTTTTCTGCAAGACCAGCTGATTAATGCTTCGCCTAAGAATTGACATGCTCCACTCATGCTTTTTCTTTCAATTTTATCTCCGGCATAATCAGCATCACAATATGTTATAAGATCAAAATGTGAACCCTTTCTATACCAAAGACCAAGATTAGTGGTTCCAACAAGATATCTAAATATGCGTTTTACTGCTGTTAAATGGGATTCTTTTGGTGCTGATTGAAATCGAGCACATAATCCCACTGCAAACACTATATCAGGCCTACTAGCAGTTAAATAGAGCAGAGAGCCGATCATTCCTCGATACTCTTTCTCAGAAACAGCATTGTCATTTTCACCTTTTTCTAAAGAAGAAGATGGATGCATAGGAGTGATCATGATTTTTGATTCATTCATTTTGTATTTAACCAACAGATCTTTGATGTAGTTTTCTTGACAAATGAAAATGCCGTTTTCATATTGTTTAATTTGTAAGTCGAGAAAGTGCCTTAATTCTCCCATCATGCTCATTTCAAATTCACTTTGCATAAGTTTTGAAAAGCTTTCACACATTTTTTCATTTGTTGATCCAAAAATGATATCATCAACATATACTTGAACGATGAGTAAATCATTTCCCTCTGTTTTCTTAAATAGTGTGGTGTCGATTTTTCCTCTTAGAAAATCATTTTTAATTAGGAATGAACTCAGTCGTTCATACCAGGCCCTTGGTGCTTGTTTTAAGCCATATAGAATGTTCTTATTGCTGTCTTTTCTACTTTGAAACTGGAGATCATTCTCTGTTTTATGCATAATGTTCTTATTGCTGTCTTTTTCTACTTTGCTTGATTATGTTCTTAAATAAATTCACTCAAAAGCACATGTTAAATTAACATAACATTTTAGAATCATAATTAACTTTCTTAATTAACATTTGTTTATTTTCATCAAAACTTTAAATATGGAGTTTGTCTCAACAATATGTGTGTAAGAAAAAAAATTGAGGGTAATTATTTTAAACAATGCAACATTTGATTGGCCTCAAAAAAAAAAAAATGGAGGTCACACAAGGAAAACATTTGGTATGTTCATTCATCCATTGAATCTTGTAAGTGTATAAAGTCACATAAGGATCGCGAAACCAAAAAAATAAACAAGAATTTATCTGCATGCATCTTACATTCATTTTTTTTTTCATGTACAAACACATGCATCTTTATTCATATTTTATATATACTCAACAACCTTGTGCAATGCATAATGAATGAATCATGCATATCTTATCTTTATAATTTATTTATACTCAACAACCTTTGTGTTACATTGTTCATTATACGTTTTCATTACAATTGTCGTAAACATTTTTTTTATATAAAAAGAAATCTCTCTCTTTATTTATCTTATAAATTGGACCTATATGTTGTTTATGGTCAGCATTTTATTTATGCCGATCTATGCATCGGTGATCAATCCGAAGACGATCCTGCTTTTTATTTATGGATTGAAGATGATCCTAATCTTTATTAATGTCGATCTACGCATCAGTAATCAATTTAAAGATGATTATTTATATCGATTAACGCATCAATAATCAATCCGAAGACGATCATTTATATTTTTGTCGATCTACGCATCGGTAGCCAATCCGAAGACGATTATTTTCATTCATGTTAATCTACACACCAGTAACAAACCTAGTGAATATCATTTTTCATCTTTATCGATCATTTGTTTAATTTATTTATTTATTTTTATTTTTTCACAATTTAGACAAAATTTAGGTCTTTATATTTAATTATCTTTTACCACAATAATGTTGTTTTGCCGGTAAAATATAATTAAATAAGAGCAGCTATAGTACCCTTAGCTTTTTGGATCCGACCAATTACAACTCAAATAATTTTAAAAATAATAATACATATTTTTGCACTTATTATTGTTAAGTAAAATATTTTCATCTTTTGTACTAACAAATAGGTATATCTTTTGCATCTAGACTATGTTTAAGCCTCCTTCATCTTTGCTGCAACCAAGATATCTCCATCTTAATTTTTAATTTTTATTTTATCTTAGTAAGGTTATATTTTCACCATTTGTACAGTCAATCAAAAAGATGAACTGCCTTTTCTATTTCGCAGTTCCATAATTTCTGCCAAACCAATATAAAAACTAGACATCAATTTATGTCATAAACCCAAAGATTCAAACTTGTGTTCTATAAATTAAGGCAAAAATCAGTTCAAAAGAAAAAGATTTTTCAATATAAAAAAACATAAGAGAGAAATCAGGGTGAGTAGAAATCTGGCTGAGTAGGAAAAAAATAGCAAAAGAGAGATTCTGAAACAAAAATGAAGTTGAATAGAGAAGAAACAACAATCTTATTCTATCCTTAAAATCATATATTTCAAAATTAAAAGAAAAATAGAAAACGAGAAACAGATGGTATTCTCGTCATTTCAACTTCCACCGATAACCGCCACCAACCACATTCAACCGTACACCAACGTCTTCTTCTTCTTCTTCTTCGCAACATACCACATATCTGCATCATTCTCATATTTGTTGTTCTGCGCTTTTTCCCTTTACCATAACATTTCTTTTGGTTTGCTTGTCTTGATTTCACGTTAAAAATGAAAGTTGTTACTTTGCTAGTTTTGAATTTCACATTTAGAATGAAAGGATGAGTTAGATCAAAATTTATAAAAATTAGATTTTTGCTAAACCGAAGCTTGAGTTTTTTTTGTTTTTTTTGGAATGATGCTTTGTTTAAGATTTATTGAAACTACTTGCTGGTTTAAAATTTTATTGAAACTAGGATTTTGAAATAATGTGTTAAAAGGACATATTTGCTTCCCAATAGGAATGATGTTTTAGTAACGTGCCTCTATAGTAGTCCTGATAATTTATCGCCTTGCATTTTTTGTGAACATGTCTATATGTTGGAAATGATATTTCTAACTTCTACTTTGTTAAATCATTATTATTTTTTTCTTGCAAAAGTAAATAAGTAAATAAATAAATAAGTAAAATCAATAAAATCAATAGAATTACTGTTTCAATTATGAGAGTAACTTGACAATTTCTAAACTTGTTTTCATTTTATTTATTTTTTAAAAAACTATATAAAAAAAATTATCTTTTTAAATGTTGAAGAGATAATCTAGAGTGATGGTGATATCTTTTTTAAATCTTTGAAATTTTTTTAGTGATCACCTAATTTACCATTTTGCTGTTTTTGTTTATAATTTTTAAAAAAAAATTCAATTTTAAGACCGAAAATAATAAAATATTCTTAAGATGATTAAATTAGATGTGACATCTTTTTACTCTTTGAGTTTTGAGACATGAATTGTACAACTTGACCATCTTAAAACTCACATTTTAAAATAATTATTCAAATCAAACAAACTCCTTTCTATTTTCGTCAAGATTAACTCTTTTTTTAATAACAAAACACAATTTATTTAAAAGCAATCAACACATCCACATTTTCTACCCTAGAATTATATAGCTTTGATTTCTCCCTCGCACCGGGAGATACGTAGGAGCAAGATCACACTCTTGTCAAGCACAATAATAAAAACTTTTTTTCCTCCTTTTTTAAACACACTTTTCTCTCAAAAAATCACATTTATAAAAAACAATTTATATTCATATTTAATAAATAAAAAAAATAAATAATTTAAGTTGATATAATTTACAATAATATAAGATAATCGTATTTTAACCTATGTTCATAAGGTGCTATTTACTTTCCCTATTGTATAATCGGACTCCCGGAATTCAAATTTGTTACAAAGACGATTTTTTATTTCTCTATCTTTAAGAATTTCTCATATTTCCCTATTTTTAAAATAAATTTTGGTGGCGACTCTATTGAATTCAAGGAAAACTTGAAATTTTAAGCTGCAACAAGATCCAACCCACATTGGTTATGTATATATTATCTTTTGTGATACAATATTATCTTTAGTTGGTTATATATTTTTAACAATTAATTTTTTTTATTTTGTAGAATACGACAATGACAATGATTCAAATCAAAATGGTCTAAGTGAACAATCATAAAATACTTTGGAAAATATGAACTGTAATACTCTAATTTTGTCTAACTAATTAATAATAATAAGAAGTAATATGTTTTACAAATATTATTGTAAAATTTAAAATATTATTATTTTACATATTTTAACCCAAATTTTTATCCATATTTATATGAGTTTCAATTACATATCATTTAACAAAAAAAAAATAGTAAAATAAAAATGAAACAAAGAAAAATTGTTTTACACATCTACTTCCTTACCTATTTTTTTTTCTAACATGTAAGCTAAAACATTTCCTTTGTATAATGCAGAGGATTTCAAATTTTGTCTAATGCAAATCACTTCATACATCTTACCGTTGCAAAACACTTTCCTACACTTCAAACACTTCCTGCATGCAATAGTTTCAATCCCTTATTTATTTATTTATGTATTTTTAACCTAATAAGGTTATTATTTTTAGTATTTGTACATTGAACAAAAAAGATAAGCCATTTATTTCCTTAATTACATGAGGTTGTTTGATTTATGTTACAAAACAATCAAAAAATCAAAGCTCAAATTTATCTCATAACCATACACATTCATCATTTAAGCCTATAAAATCAACATGAATAAAAAATGAAAACAAATAAGAAGCAAAACAAGTTAAAAGGAGATAGGTGGGGAATCCTTGTCATCGCTGCCACAACTATTGTCAATCACTGTCGTCGCCGTCACTACTATCGTCACCGCCGTCGTCGCTATCCATGTTGCTCTCTTCTTTCCCCGGACTTTTCTTTCTTTTCTTTCTTTTCCTTTCCTTTCCCTTCTTTTCTTTCTTTTCCCCTTCTTTTTTTTTTCTCTCTTTCTTTTTCCTTCTCTTTCCCTTCCATTCTTAGCTAGTTGCTCCTTTGATTGATTGTACTAAAAAAGGTTTGGGCTCTAAGCTCATCAATATTTCTTTATGTAGCTCAATTTTTTTGTTTTGTTTTCTCTCTTTTATTAGGTTCAACCCCTTTTTATCTTAATCCAACCATTTTAATTAATATTTATTTATTTTAAATATAATATTAATTAATTAAATTCTAATAATACTAAACTTTATTGAAAATAAATAATTTTTAATTTTTTATAATATTAATTAGATGTGACATATTTTAATCTTTGAGTTGTAATACACAAAGTGCTACGACTTGCGGTTTTAAAACTCAATTTTAAAACTGAAAAATATAAATATATCTTAAAGATTTAAATTAGATGTGACATATTTTCTCCTTGAATTTTTTAGAACAAGTTGTACAACTAGATAGTCCTAAAACTCGGGCATCTTAAAAATAATTATTCAAATCAAACCAACCTCTTTTTCGTCAAAACAATTTTTTTTCAATAAAAATAGAACATATTTTTTAAAAAACAACTAACACATCCGTATTTTCTATCAATAACTACGAAGCTTTGATTTTCTCCATCGACCAGAGATACTTAGGAACAAGATCGCCACTCTTGTAAAGCATAATTACTAAAATTTTCTTTTTCCTCTATGTTTCTAAATTATAACTTTTATGATTAGATTATTTCTATTTAAAAATATTATATTTACATTTTAAAAAAGGAGAAATAATTCATATAAGTTTTATATTAATTTTTACACAATTAATTGTAGGTAACCGTATTTAACAAATGTCATAGGTGCTAATATATTTTCTACACATAATTGACTCTCAACTCAAATTGGTTTCAAGACCATTTTTCTTTTTTAATGGTTGATGACTCTTCACCATATGCATATTTTCCACTGTTTAGTCTTATTTATCCTCAATCATCAGTTAAATAAGGATTTATTTTGATACATTTGTTGATTTTTTGTTATTTGGAGTTAATAAAATGTTTTTGTTTTATTCGTTGATATAAGTAGGAATTTGTTCAGTAATTTTTAACATGGCGTTTTGTTTTAGTGCAGTGCTGGAATTTTGGTGAAAAAATTCAACATGATATTTATGTGAGTATTGCAGCCATTCTGGAGTTTCTAGATGTCCAATTGTGTCACGCCAAGGCTAAGAAAGCTAAGATCCATATCTACAACTTTCATGAAGACACCGAGACCAAATTCAGAAGCAAAAGATTGAGAAGAATTGCCCAAATACATCAGACAACAGATGAAATGCGCCTGGAGCGCATTTCTTAGGATTGGACTCTGCCAACGCGCGCCTGGAGCGCGCGACGCGCACCAGCAACCATAAAAACGCAGATTTTTACTGTTTTAGGGATCTTTTTGACTCTTGGGAACTTAGGAGACTTGTGCCCTAGCATAGAAACTCAAAGACGGCTGTTTCTAACGCCATTGAAGCAGTTTTATCAAGAATCATCCATGAATCATTCTTGTAATTCTTCTTTAACCCTTATCTTTTGTATCTCTGTCATGAGTAACTAAACCCTATTTGTTAGGGATGAGTGTAACCAGATGAAACCCTTATTTTTCTGATTTGATTTCTAGTTATATGAATGAGTTTATTGAATTGTTTTTCTCATCTCTGTGCTTAATGCTTTTTATTGCTTGATCAACATTAAAATATTCTACGATTTGTATTTTGAAACGGAAGT
This sequence comes from Cicer reticulatum, assembly GCA_002896235.1. Taxonomy (NCBI): domain Eukaryota; kingdom Viridiplantae; phylum Streptophyta; class Magnoliopsida; order Fabales; family Fabaceae; genus Cicer; species Cicer reticulatum. Next base: position 1,540 of record PGWS01023272.1, on the reverse strand, counting down.
GGACTTTACGAATGCTTGAGATGAGAAATTCATGAATTTGTAGTCTAGGGATAGATGCAGGGCATGAACAATTAAATGTTTGCAAAACAATAATTTACAAGAGAATTTCTATACGTATTGCTTAATTCTAACTTGAAATCCACTAAGGAATTAGGTTACTTTGGATTAAAGGCTTCTGTCACTAAGACATTAGGCAAAGAATAATAAAGAGAATTCGGTAATAATTCAATAAAGGAATTCAGTAACTAAGATCAAATTAGACACAAGGTTGGATTCAAAGTGAAATCATCCTGACATTTTTCTCTAATTATAAAGATTCAATTTTATTATTGTTGTTATTCCAAACATTATTTCAATCAAACTTGGAACCTTTTTTCAATTCTAGTAATCAAATATAATTCAATAGTAAAACGCAATCCTTGGAGTTCGACCACTCGGTACTACCGTTTATTATTACTTACAACGATTCAGTACACTTGCTAAACGACTATCAAGTTTGGCGCCGTTGCCGGACTGCCATATACTATTGAATTTAGTGTAAATTTACTGAATTGAAATTTTTTGCTCTGCAATAAAATTTCTTCTTTTATTTTATTTCTAATTTAAAAAAAAGTATTTGGTTTAAAACTCTCGTATTTTTACTTAATTATTTATCTTTCTTTAACTCTTCAGTACTCACAATTTGTCTAACCTTGTATGCGAGGCGAGTCCTCAGCTGAACTTATCTTTGATCCAGAAATTGAAAAAACAGCGAAAGCACATAGAAAGGCAGCTCGAGAAAGGAGACAAAGGGAAAGACATTTAGTTGTGGAAGAAGAGGTTTTGGGTGATTGTGTCATATTAACTGAAATGGCCGACCCACCACCACCAGAACGTACTCTCGGAGAATATGGGAATCGAATTAGAAATCATGCTCGATTACCCATTCATCACCAACCTGTTACAGTCGATAAGTTTGAAATAAGTCCTGCTCTATACCGAGAGTTGAGGGAAATTCATTTTGCCGGTAGACATAACGAAGACGCTAATAGACACCTCACAAATTTCTTTGAATTATGTGAAACAGTACAAGGTGGATGGTGAGTGTCTGAGAGCAAGAAATATGAACTATTTCCATTCTCTTTGATAGGTATGATGCTAAGGACAGGATGGTTTCTTTCATTGGCCGCCGACAACATCACCACATGGGATATCTTGAGAGATAAGTTCTTGGAAACAATATTCCCCGCAGCCATGTTCGTTAGAAAGAGGCAAGAAATCACCGGGTACAGACAGAAAGAGGGGATATCTTCGTGAAACTTACAGGAGATTCAGAAACTTACTAGCCGGATGTCCTAATCATGCTTCATGAACTACACTGCCCAATGCAATTATCTGTAATGGCTTGAGGCGACCACTAGAATTATGTTGGATGCACAACGTGGTTCTGTCTATTACAACCGCAACAGAAGCATGAAAGATTATTGAGATCATGGTATCAAATGAACAGATGATGTTGTATGACAGAAGTAGTGGTTCAACAAGTGGTGTAATGGAATTG